>BEWF01000179.1:0-19881 GCA_002583695.1 Pleurotus salmoneostramineus
ATGAATTGCTTGTCAGTATGCGTTGAGTAACTAGATGTAAAATGAATGACTTACCCCCCCAGAACGCCGTCATGCCTTGGCCTGAAACACACCTCCAGTGGTTCTCGACAAAGCTTTACCTACGGTGAATGAGCCCCACCCGCTTTCAGCGTAGGGACACGCCCCGTGGTCCTAGCCCGTGAGCCATTGTGATTTTCGCTATGCAGCACCCACCAGCCGTTCCACACTTCGGGTACATGGGAGGGACCCCCCAGCCTTCCCCGCAGGGTTAGCCAGGGTCAGTCTGAAGTACCTGAAGTGCCCAGTCGTCGCGATGCCATTCTCCTCTAAAACAAACAAGTCAGTAAACAGTCACGATGAGCAGAAAATATGATGGCTTACCTCCTCAACTGTGTCACCCTGAATCCTGTACACCCTCTGGGCAACAGAGACGAAACCATATCCCTTAGAACAAGACCATCCCGGCAACTGACCCTAGGCAGAGGACCCCATCGTCTGTGAAGACGACAGACTCGTACGATAGGGCTGTCACCTGTGAATATGTGCATCAGCGCGTAGCATGTGCGAGGTGGCAACACCCGAAGGTGTATATCCCAAAGTACAGGAGGGTGAGCACTAAAAACCGCAACACACTTACGCTCCCGCAACCCCCACTTCCCATGCAAGTCCCTCTTCCCTGGGGGAAAGAGAGGTGAGAGACGGCGAGCTTTTATGTGCTTTTGGGATAGTTGGTTAGTCATACCCGTGTTGGCTGTGTTGAGATGCTGAATTTGTTGGAAAACAATCGAAGAGGCTGGGAGGACGCGTCGACGCGTCGACTATAGCTGCTAAGACAATATATTGCGCCTGATACATCGTGGAAATTGTAGTCGCTGAGCAAAGACGTAGTGCACCATGTCCCTTTTATACCTTGGCATTCGCGACGAATACGCCCCCTCGACCGGTGCTAGCCTGCTCGTCAACTAATACGCTCAAACAACCTCTACCGATCGCCAATGATTCGTGCATAAACAGCCGGATCATCTCCTACTCCTTTCAAGCACCAAGTCTCAAGAAACGGGTCCTTCACGCGCTAACACCCAACCAAGCCCATCCGAATCTACGCTATCATCCAATCCCAACACTCCTCGGAGTCACTTCTTACCTCTCATCCCCAATCCTTCGCGCACCCAGTTCGTTCGCGTTTGCTTTCCCTTAGTGGTTGGCAGCCTGAGGATCACGGTTCTCAGTCCGCGGCGGAATCAGACATCGAGTTGTCGACCCTGTCGAGGTGTCCAACTGTTGGATTTTGAGGCTAGAAGAGAAAGAAGCGGGAGGAGGAGGAAGAGGAGGCATCAGGAAAGCAACACGGGTAGATTGGAAGATTAGAAGAACGGGGAGGACAAAGGCAAAGAAGCAGACGAAGAAGATTTTGACGGAAGAGCCGAAGGCTCGCGAAACGTTTTCCTGCGATTCAGCGGATGTCCAGGTCGTTTCGGCAACGACTACGACGGCAAGAACTGGACCCAAAAACGGTCGACCGCTGAACGTTGCAATGTTGACCACACATTGACGCCCTCGCCAAACCCTCTCCCAATCCCGCACGGCCATGGCTACCTCTCCGGCGTTGATCACATCAACCTCTATCCACAAAGACCCGTCTACACATATCGTCGGTGGTCGGCCCTAAGTCTACATCACCCACCCAACCATAGTTGACGCTGGGCTTTGGTTCTCCTATGGGTATAACCGTGCTGGGTCTCACGTGGGTGGAGGTGGGAAGGCGGAAGGGAGGAGAGGGGAAGGGAAAAGAAGGGAAGGAAGAGGAAGGGAGAAAAAGTCGCGCTGTAGCCGGACTACGAGTTGGTTTGGATGTGGAATCTGGCCGAAAAGTATGAGACGCAGGATCAAGGGTACTTTTCGTCATACAGTGACCTCCCCCACGAGCCGCCATCGAGTAGGGAATCCTCTTGTTCATCGGTAAGTCAATGTTTCGCTTTCAAATTCTGCATCTCTTTCTGACGGTCGTTTTCCACAGGTTTGCTTTAGGATCATGAATTTCATATCGTGATTTTCGTGTGCGTACAGCGGCTACATCTGCGAAGACGGAAGATACCCGTCCCTGTGTATTGCCGTCTATACGCATGTGGTTCAATGGGTCTCATCGTGAGAGGATGTACGAACACAGGGCTAGCGTGGATGTGATGTGGGTTTTCGGCGACGCAGCTGTGTTGGGAAACTCGAAATGGTGCGTTAAAATGTCTTTGATATCACCCGGGACATTTACTCATTGATTTCTTCTCATGTAGAATACTGTTACCTCGTGGTTGGTGACCGGTGATGATTCAAACGCGAATATAGCCATGTTTGTCCCAGATGCTGCTTAATTATACGACTAACTACGGCGAGATCGACGGTTGGCAGTGTATCGCGATTCAGAGGAGACGACCTCTTCGGCGCTACCTCGTATGCGCCCCAATTTAGAACGTTGAACTTGGAAGCGCGATAAATTGTGATATCGCCGACCCCTCACCCCTACCATCACTGAATCAGGATCATCTACTCCGATCTCTTTTGTTTCATACGTATCGCCTAACGGATGTGAAAATGAACACCCCAGAGAACTAGATTCAGTGATGGCATACCAAAACAAGTCCGTCCGGTATGTTTTTCTCCGTCGTTTGTGCTTTGCTACCTGATGCAATTTTTGGCAGAAGATGCGCCCAGTTTTCTGGTTATCCCAACCGGCTGTGTCCAGTTTTCCTACATATACAAAGAGGAACCTTGGTTGTTCATGCGCTACCACTTCGTTCCTTGGTTTTCTATTATGCGGGCTAGTACCTCACATATTCTCAGTGTGCTGGCCACCCTTTCGCTTGTATATCCCTCTATTCATGGCCTTAATGTTCCTCTTCGCGTCACTCGTTACAACCAGTTTTCCACTCGTGCCGTCGATACCTCCAACAATCAACATGCATTGAAGTTGACGAATAATAAGGACAATATCGTGAGTTCCGCTCGCTCATCCCCAAGCGGTGAATGCAATCTAATTTCTCCTCTTGTTAGTACAACGCCGCAATAAATCTGGGCGGCCAAGGTGAGGAATATCCCCATCAATCCCTATGAATATGGACTCAACTCTGTCAAGATGTTGTTGTTCAGCTGGATACCGGGTCCACCGATCTCTGGGTAAAGAATCCATCGATCAAACCATCCCTCGTCACAGGCGTTCCTGTCAAATTGAAATACGGCCAGGGCATGGTGTCAGGTCCGCTTTCTTTCGCCCCAATGACCATCGCGGGTTTCTCCATACCGCGCCAATGTGAGAAATAATTCTCTTCATCTATTTTGCATTGAGTAGCTCACTGGCAAGTCCTCTGCAGCCTTTGTCCAGGGGGATCAAGTAAGCCGTGCATAGTGCTCAGATTGCTTCCAACTCGCGTTCATATAGCCTCACCTATAGGTTGACGACTTGGATGCTCTATTCAACAATGGCGCAACGGGAACAATGGGACTGGGATTCCCCATTGACGCCACTGGTATCAAAGGCGCTATTGACGGTGTCCCTACAGCCCCACGAACGGACGCTCGAAGCCCACTCGAGAATATATTCGCGGCCAATGCCTCTCTCCCCAATTTCTTCACCTTCCTCCTTGGTCGTTTGGACGGTCCCTCCGACGAGACCAACGGTGTATTCACGATCAGCGAATATGTTAATGCATTCTCAAACGTGTCTACAACACAACAGCTACCCAGTCAAACTCCGGAGCATTGGTCAGTTTTGATTGACGGAGTGAAGATTGGGGGACGAGTTGCTGGCATCAACTCAGGCCAGAAAAATGTGCCCGCTGGAAAGGCTGTAGCAGTCCTTGACACTGGTTTTAGCTTCCCGCCGGTCCCACCTGCTCTGGTCAACGCTATCTACAGTACCATCCCTGGTGCTGTACAAGCGGACGATCTTTCTGGATTTGGAGCAGAGTGGTTGATTCCTTGTGACCAGGTTGTTTCCCTATCTTTTACCATTGGGTACGTCCTGCGAACATCCTTAATCGGAACATTGTAGAATATTGACCTCAACCTTCAACACCGCACGTAGTGGAAGGGATTTTCCCGTTCACCCGCTTGATCTCACTCAGATTGCAACGTTGACGCTGCAGGGCCGGAACATCACATTTTGCCAGAATACATTCAAGCCCCTTCAACTCGACCCACAGTCATTCAGTGGTTTTGACATGATACTGGGGGATGCCTTCCTTCGTAATGCCTATGTTGCGTGAGTTTGTCTTCCCACGACTTTTCCTCTATCACTAAATTACTATCATACTCGCTTGATCACATCACAGGTTCAACTACGGCTCAAGAGATACTCGCGGTCAAGTAACAGGGGAGCCCTTCGTCCAAATGATCTCAACGACCAATATCGAAGAAGCCCAAAATGAGTTTGTCGCCATTAGGAAGAAGCAACTACAGAGTTTTCCTCCGCCATTTTCGCCGGTTCAGCTACGCGCTGCAGCATTGGGTCAAGCCGCCTTACCATCCGCACCAACAACGACGGACAGTACGCCTCAGAATCCCTCAACGAACTCGGCATCCTCAGCCCCAGTGTCGTCGCCAACATCAACAGGGGTACCGTCTGCGGAAACGGAGGGGGAGAAAAAGAATGCTTCAGCACGTATGGTGTCGGTCGGACGTCTGTTCCATCTTCCCCTTCCCATTTTCGTGGCTTTGGTAGCTTACTTGCTTGCTTAATCACTTGAGAGATATGTTTGTACCTTCGCGATAGACCCGCGTAATCGAACCGTGGTATGAAGGCCATTTTATGACTTGTGCGAGAGACAGAGGCCTAGGGAGAGGATATATCCCGGGGTGTATTGCGGAAGTAATAGAACTTTTAGTCAAGAGCCACGGGGATGAGTTTCGGCAGTCACTAATTAGCTAGGCTGGAAACCAACCTCTCAGTACTCTTTTTCGGTAATGATAGCGAGTTGTAAGCCGAAGGATTTCCAACACCATCGTTTGCGCTTTTTGTCGCTTGGTTCACTTGTCGTCGTCGTCGAACGTTGCGCGACATGTAGGATGCGCCGGGGTGGTTTGTGGTGGCGAACTCGTCCATGGTATGGGCTTCTCTTCCCTGGGACACGACCCCTATCCAGATCTATGCGGGGGCGCTTACGTGGTGCGTGTCCCGGGACACGCAGCTCTTTGCGGGACCCCGCACACTCCATCCCCCTCCTTTTCCATTCGAAATTCCATCCCCGCCCTCTTAGAAAGCCTCGGAAACGCTGATTTCGACTCCGTTCACCTCCGTTGCCGACGATTGTGACCGTGACATTGCGGGTTTCCCTCCAGGTTCTAAGGCCCCGCCTCGTCGTTCCCTCGGTGCTGGTCCCTTAGTCAAGATTAGATAGATTGTATATATCTAATCAATCACTCTAATCAATCACCCGCCTACCCCTTCACAGTGAAGTAGCGAGATTGCGTCGCGTATCGATGCCGTAAACAAAAGGTGCCCAAGCCATTGGAACCGAAATGCTAAATAATTACCCTCAGATCGCCGCGCTGCAGGGAAAAATATACGTGGCTCACAATATTGGCTTGGCTGGCTTCTTTTCGTGTCCCAGGTCAGAATAAGTCTCAAAAGTCCATGGGACACGCTTGGGAGGTGTTTTCGGCGCGACGCCCTGCCAAATGTGGTATCCTTGGCGGTGTCCCAGGAAGAAATAAGTTGAGGTTGCGGCTCTGGGACACGCAGGGTTGGGGTGATAGCTGAGTAAGCCCTCTCAGCTCTGCCTGTATGGGTGACCACAAGGTGCTCGCGTCGCTCGTTGACAAGAGGGATGCTCATTTCTGAACTTTCATAAGTTTTCAACTTAAAATATTTAAATTTCAGCTACATAAGACTGTTAGATAGTGAGAATTAGTGAGAATTGAAATTCAATGGATATGTGAATAACATCTCAGAGCTTTGGGGGGGACAACGCGAGCATTGGTGTTGGCAGTGTTGGCATTGGCGACGCTCGAGGAGCAGCCTTCCAAATTTGGTCACGATCGTTACATAATCTCACCTCGGTGTTTCGGGTCTCTGCCCCCAAATCTCCCCCTGGCGTGTCCCACCAACTTCTAAGGGTTGCTCATCGTCTATTCTCATAGATCCTTCGTCACCTTCTGCGAAGGATGTTCGGGAAAGTCATAACCGGTGGAACGCCGCCGGAGTCCAGCCTCTCCTATCTATGAAGGGGCACGCGGGACCAGTACTGAGTATCCAACTGCCAAAATTTGGTGAATGAGGCCGGCAACAAGATCACGTTCATCACGATATTCGCAGTCTTCTTTATATTCTCAAAACGCTATTGCTTTACAAAAGGGGGAGATACTACCTTCTTCCTGCGCAATTCAATTCAATTTTCGACTGTTTAATCTGAATCCTGTTCCGACACGGGCGGTTCTTCCTCTGGTAGCTCCTTCCTCGAATCAGCGTCGAGACCATCCTACAAGAATGGCATATACATCAAGAGAGCAGACACATTTTCATGGTAATACAACGTACCACCAGATCCACAATGCCCTGGAAGCGGCCTGGTTTCCGGATAAGAGGAGTACAAGGCGACGCTTTAGGAATGTCCATCCTGATATGGTGCATGTATGGCAATGAGTTCTGTTCATCCGGAGCCACCAGCGTGGTGGGCAAGTGCGATGGGTTTTCGTTCAACATGTCGGTGTCAGTGAAGACATTCTCTGTCAACGTCAGAGTACCACGCCCGAGGAGTTGAGCTCCAGCCAGGTCCTGCGAGAAGACGACGTCATGGAAAATTGCGCCAGGGCGGAAGAAGAACGGAGCAGCCGATTTCGAAGATCTGACTTCGTTCGAAGGGAAAGGATGCATGGCTACTTCGGGGAGGCGAAGATGCGCGTATGCAGCACGGACTCGGCGAGAGAGACCTTCTATCTTGACTTGGTCCGCCGAGAGCTGGATATTCGGTGATGCAGTGTAAACGTGGTCGATGTGCCGCTGTTCATCGGCACCATATACAAAGAATGGCATGGTGTTGACGGGGTACGGAAGGAGATCTTTCGACCTCAGGGAGCGATCGACGTGCACTCTGATGTTGGTGAGCTTGAAGCCGGATAGAAGGTGCTTACTGAACGAGAGATATGATATTAGAGAACGGGAAAGTTGTAAATTCGGGAAAACTTACTTTGGGTTCTCTGGCAAGCCTCGATCAATTACGGCGTCGAACTCGCCGTTTCTTAAAATGTCTGCCAACGTTTCCCTGTGGGCTGTTCCAAGCGTGTAGAACTGCGAAGGGTGCGCCGCTCTCTCGGCTACGTACTTCTTCATAATATCGGCGGGGAGATCTCCTGTGATGATAAGTTGGTGCCTGTGGTTTTCCATGTTGAACATGGCCAAGTGGACAAGGTATAGCTTGTCGGTGCCTTGCATGATGAATCCATGGAGGTCGGGGGACACTTCGTTTCGGTGAATGGAGACATTGACTTCCTCTTGGATAACCTTTTGGAGGTCTGCGGCGATTGTGCTTGTGAGGTCCATCGTGGTAGGCCAGGGTGACATGACCACATTCACCAAGGTGTAAAGATCCTGCAGGCCGCGTAATCCTAGACGGGACTTGAACAGCCCAAGGGCTTCGCTGTAGTTTGCTTGTGGAAGGCTTGTTGAAGTGAGAATGAGTGGACGATCGGAGACCTTGGTTTTGATGTCGACGATAGAGAGCCGATTGAAGATGCGTTGATTGAGGTTGTTTGCCTCAACCACGTCCTCGTTCATGACTTCGTTTCCATCTACGGTGTACTTGAAGTTCACAGCGAAGGCGTTGATGGCAAAGTCAGACCCCATCCTACAGGCAAGGTCCCAAGCAATCGGATTGCTTCTGAGCTCTTCATTGCTAGCCTTGATAATGTGATCTCGGATAAACTGTTTTTGTTTCTCGACGTCGTCTCCGTTTACTTCGGCGGGGAGAGGGTTCATTGGGCGGACAATGAATGAGGTGTTATCCGTAGACATGGTGGCAAGGTGCGCGTACATCTGAGTGAAAGCGTGATCTTAGTGCGTGAACGAGAAAGACGGATGAGCCTCACCTTGACTGCACTGAATACGGCCTGTCCCAGTAGTTGACCATATCCATCTTTATGGAGACCGATAACATGGTGCGAGAAAAATGTTGCAACGGCGGGAGCCCCCGGTTTGCTGGACGAGGGGGAGCGTGGTTTTGGTTAACGATCAAATTAAGGGAATGATAGACTGTGAGCAGAACGCACCTTCCTTCGACACCATAAACTCCAATGCTTTCGGCATCATTTCGATAGACGATGGGGCTAGTCCAGGTCACGAGGTATCGCATACGATTGTCTCGGTAAAGGAGACCTCCAGCAGGATACTGGATGTACCCGCTCTTGTGAGGATCGACAGTGATAGAATCACAGTAACGGAGATGGACAAGGCTCCGAATGGTGCTGGCTTTGAGAGGAAGGGCTGGGATGTACACCCCGGACTTAAGTTTGCCATGGAGGGTAAAAGGTCCGTGCAACACTCGTTTTCGGATATATTCTGGAACGGTCGCAGCGAAGTATGTACCCCATGCGCCGTCTGCGTGGAGGACAAAACTGAGGCCCCTCTTCCTAAACTGAGCTCTGGATCAGAACAAAGGTTATCGTTAAGGGTTGGCGTCATCTACCCACTTTTTCTCGGAGCTCAACAATCTCCATAAGTGGATCGCATGCGCCATGTTCAGTAGAACCAATGATCGCGACGACAGCGTATACTGCCCTCTTTGACGCCAGGCAGTTAGTGAGTTGGCGTTCCAAATCGTCGATTCTCATCCTTGCAGTAAACCCGGACTTGATTCCGATAACGTTCTTCGAGCCAATACCCGTGATTGCTGAGGGTGTGTCAGTATCCTATATACCAGTGTAAATCGAGGACATACCTGCAGACTTGGGCCACGAGTAATGCATAGTTTCGCAAGCGAAATAAGACATTGTATCGATGTGGAACTCCTTCTCCAGTTGGTCTTTCCCGATGGTTTGGATCAAGTACGGCTTCATGGAATTATTCAAGTAGGCCGCAGTGATCCCGTATTCATGCTGGAGGCGATCGGGAATTTCAATGACGCTCGTGGGTGTGAGATTCAAGAGAGACCAGGTGTCGAGATCATTGAAGAGGGGGGAGTTCTCCGGGTCGAATTCGTCGTCGCTACACCTTTGGATTCGGAAGCTCTCCGCGATGAAGCTGAGCTCGTTTCTCATCGCCAGTTTGAGAGAAAACGGGTAGAACTTCAGGTTGCGTGCTGAAAAGAATAGGATCGGTTATGACGTTAAGTAATGGCGAGTATATCATAAGGAAACAAACGAACCTGCCCACATAGATTCGAGATTTGCGACAGAGCCATCACAAGTGATATGGCCCCAACCACGGTCGGGCTTTTCCTCGTGTGTCTCATAGCCAACGAGCCGGCAAAGCTGGCGGCCGACGTTCTGTTCGATGATCGTTGTCAAAGGTGACGCTTCTAGTGCGACATTGTTGGGATTCGCTGAATGGAGGATAGTTGGTCAGCGGGATCAAGCACAACTTCGAAAGCAAAACAACTCACATAACATCGTAGTAAAGTACCCGATAAGGCCGGGCATGGAGACATCCATGTTCATATGCGCATTATAACGCGGGTTCCAGAATGGAACGGACGTGTCAGCTAGCACTGGTGCCAACTGGTTGATGAGACTTTCGAGTCTCTGCATACTCTCTGTGGCGAAAAATCCAAGTCAGACGGTGAACGTCGAAAAAAGATGAAAGAGACAAACGTTTGTATTCGTCACTCTCCTTCACTGAATCCCCGATCACAGAGGGATCAGTGGGATAGTATGAGGTTCGACCGTTGACATGGTGTTCGAGTGCAAGTTGAAAGAACCGGGAAAGGTCCATGATATTTTCGGCCTGGGGCCCAAGGAACCAGGCGCCGACTGCATCAGAAAGGTTTCGCCTGGAGATAGACATTCTCTGAGAGATGAAGTGTGGGACCTATGCGTTCGAACGAGGACCATTTTATAGTCAAGCGTAGAGTAGATGGAGTTCCATGCAAGGCAATAGAACGTTCTATCCAAGAAAACACGAGGACCACCTCATGACTGGAGTACATCTGTCAGTATTTCGCAAGGAGATTGACAGCGAATCGAATGGAGTAGAACCTGTTCAGAATTGGGGGAGTAAGTGGAACCTCAAATGAGTAACGGACCAAAAGGGGTGAGGAGCTAGGAACACTCCGAGAGAAATGAAAGATCAAGAATGGCCGTGACATTGAGGGTTCGGAAAGGCGGAGTGCTAGAGACCCGGGCGACGAAAAGCGTTCCGCTTGCCAACGTTCGATTAGTGGGCTTGAAATTCGGACATTGTGAGTTGGACATCGCCCACGTCAGTCGACGAGTCCATCAATGAGTTAGAGTAACCTTTACACCTTGTCAAGCAGGCCCAGGGGTAGCTCCGTTTCCTCGCTGGATGTAGGCGATACCAAAAAGATATGGTGCGCGGACTGTATGAGATCGGCGCGCCAGAGTCCCGGGTAAAATGGGCGTTAACAACAACTTGTGCAACTGGACCTAGCTACCATAGGGAGTACCGCAGAGGTCGGCCTAGTTATCAGACCGATGGTCAGATCACTGGTGTTGTAAAGGAACTTCTTATCGAGTAATGGCGCTTGCGAGCGAGGCACAAGTTGTAACGAAAGTTCTGAACGAACAAATGGCTGTATCATGCGCTCCAATAGAGGGGGCTGGAGTCCTAGATATGAAAACGTCCAGGTTGAAAAGTTTATCAACCCTCATCCATCGATCAATTCAATACTCATCACTCACATGAACATGAGTAAAATCGGTGCCGAATAGTTTGACAGCAGTACTAGAGTCCAGTCAAGTGACTCCACCATCCACCAATGGTCGATGCCAACATTCAAAACTCATGAGAAGTACTAATACAGTATCAAAGAACTTGTGGAGAACGACGACAAAGTGATGTCAGACCACTAGAAGCCTTGCGTCAAGTTTGTTTTCCAGAATGTGGGCCTTGTCGCGTGAAGAATTGTGGTTTGAAGCGATGAGAGTGGATGGTTTGGTTTCCGTTTTGGCATTGGCATGGGGTGTGAACCGACACAGGGGTTACTTAACGCCTGAAGGCAAAGAAGGGTATCTTCCAAAACTTCTACGGCGGGAGTAGGAAATCTACAGATGCAAGTGGAATTAAGCCATAGAAGGAGGCCATGTAATATGCGTCATGAACCTACCCAATAGTCGAACGGTGCCAACATAAACTTGGCCTCTGACTCAGTAATACCCTCGTTCGCAATGGGAATAGCGTTGCAAACACAAGTGGGGTGATCGCCAGATGGCTTTTCCAAACCAACTTCCAAGATAAGGAAGGCGAAGAGTCGACCATCTGTCACCAATCCACATATGCCAGGTTGCCTGTCAAGAGGGTGAATGTCATTGTAGGAGGAAATGATAGTCGCTTACCCAGTCTTGCGGGCCAAAAGTGATACATGCATTTTGTGAGTTGAAATTCATCGTTGTCATCAATCCTAGCCACGCCGGCTTGCCTCAGCATACGAAGTCGACAACGACCTTCAACAAGGCGGTCTGCAACTAAAAGGCTATCAGCGGTGGATGCGAGCAAATGAATTGGATACGGACTGGTAACACCAAGGTCGGCAACCCAGACTTTCTAGGCATTACCTTCAACCACACTGAATCCTCATATCCCACAATATCATCAAGGAACGCTCAGTTTTCGCCCCTCTGGTATGAGACGAACATGGGCTAAGATCGCGGCTGTCCATGAGATACTCTGGCTCAGCGCGGGTTCGACCTATGTCAAAGGAAGTGTTGTAATGGAAAATTTTGAGGCTGTGAGAGAATAAAACATACATTCAGACGCGTCGAATTTCAAAGGTCGACAAGCTAATCATAATATGTTGTTTGTCGTGGGATGAGCCAATAGTTCCATTGGGCAGTTAGAAATAGCCTTCGACGGAAGACTCGAATCTTGTGTCGTAACCGTCGAGCGAAAATGGGTCGGCCGTCCGCGTCATCCAGGATCCTCCATTACTTGTGGCTCGGAGTTGATTTCAAGGTGCTCTGGTTTGTCTGGAACCAAGTGTTTGTCGTCTTTTCTCTCGTTCAGTTCATCTAGCGCTGCTGTCAGACTTTGCCATGGTGGTGGTGATGGTGGTAGCACTGCGATGTGGAATTGGTCTGTGGTAAAGATCTGGCGTCTATACTTTTGAAGATTAGCGCCAGACTGGCGCTAATCGACTGGTCAACGTTCCAACCATTCCATCTCCCTTGGCTGAGAGAAGGCTCTCTCTCTCGTTTGACTCTTCCTTCGCAAGTCCTTCAAACCCCGTCCTGGTCCAGCCGCCAACTAGTGATGTTAGGCCTATAGAGTAGTTCGTCCACGTATTGCTGCGCGGACTGTCTACTACTGTCTAGACACAGCGGCAATCCTGGGTTTCCAAACTCCAACCCCCGAGCACGAGGGATTCGACTTACTCATGTTTCTATGAAACCAGGCTGCGTTTACATCTAGGATGATACCCACGGCAATACATTCGCACAGTAGAAGAATCCAACACCCAAAATGAAATTTCTCGACACACAAACGGGGACTACGAAGCGATGAGGCTGGTCATGTTCTAGTGGTGACTCCTACTTGGATTGGTCATTGACTTCATCCTGCATAAACTCCACTGTATTGGAAGAGCAAACATGGTGAGGTATTATGACGTACCAGGAAGTCTAAAGTGTTCTTGAAGCGTCTTGGCTTCTTGATGAGAACAGTAGATGGCGACGCTTTTTCAATGTCCTTCCCAACATGGTGCGAATATGGGAGTAAGTGCCCTTCATCATCAAGCTTGGTGGTTGGATTTTCGTTCAACATGTCAGTATCAGTGAAGACGCTCTCCGTCAAGGTCAGAGTGCCACGTCCAACAAGTTCGTCCCCAGCTAGATCACACGAGAAAACGACATCATGGAAAATCGCGCCAGGACTGAAGAAAAACGGCGGGGCTGACCCCCACATTCTGACTTTGTTCGAAGGGAAGGGATGCATGGCCTTTTCGGGGAGGCGGAGGTGCGCAAATGCAGCGTTAAATTCGGCCGGAAGGCCTTCGATCTTGACCTGATCCGCGGAGAGCTGAATGTTCGGCGACGCGGTGTACACGTGGTCGATGTGTCGCTCCCGCTTGGTTCCATAGACAAAGAATGGCATGGTATTAGTTGGATACGGGATAAGATCTTCAGACCTCAGTGAGCGATTGACATGGACTCTGATATTTGTCAACTTGAAGCTGGATATCAGGTTTTTGCTGCAAAAAGAGCTCGTTGGATAATGAAGGTGACGTTGGTCAACTTGGTCTGAAACCACTTACCCGGAGGTATCTGGCAAGCCTTGGTTGATTACGGCGTCACATTCGCCTGCGCTTAGGATTTGCGTCAGCGTTGCCATATGGACGTTGGCCAAGGTGTAGAACTGGGTGGGGTGCGCGGCTTTCTCTTCTCTGTACTTCTGCATGATATCGGGAGGAAGGTCCCCTGTGATGATGAGTTGACGCCTGTAGTTTTCTATATTAAACATAGCCAGATGGACGAGGTACAGCTTGTCAGTGCCTTGCATGATAAATGCATGCAGGTCGGGGGAGACTTCGTTTCGGTGGATGGAGACTTCAACTTCCTTTTCGATGATTTGTTTGAGGCCTGCAGCTCTTGTAGCGGTGGAGTCCGTACGCCATGTTGACATGACCGCATTCACGAGAGTGTAAAGATCCTGAAGACCTTTTAATCCAAGACGGGCTTTGAAGAGTTTGAGGGCTTCACTGTATTTCGCTTCAGTGAGGCATGTGGATGCGAGGACGAGCGGTGGGTCAGAAACTTTGGTAGCGGTGTCGAAAACGGAGAGTCGCTCGAAGATGCGTTGATTGAGGTTATTTGCTTCGACAACATCTTTATTGACGACTTGCCTTCCATCCAATGTATACTTAAAGTTTACTGCGAAGTTATTGATGGCGAAATCGGATCCCATTTTGCAGGCGAGGGCCCAGGCATCGGCGTCCCTTTTGAGGTCGTCATCGCTGGCATTGATGATGCGATCCCGAATGAATTGCTTCTGCTCTTTGACGTTTCCACCGTCAACTTCGGCAGGAAGTGGGTTCATTGGACAGACAATGAACGAATCATCGTCGCCGGACATGGTGGCAAGGTGCGCGTATATCTCGAGGAGAGTTGGTCTATCAGTGCCTGAGGGGAAGCCAAGTCATTGGGCTTCCTTACCTTGACTGCACGAAATACCGCCTCTCCCAACCGTTGACCAAATCCATCCTTGTGCAGACCAATAAAATGGTGCGAGAAAAATGTTGCCACAGCGGCCTCTCCCGCTTTTCTGAAAATTTGTAGATGATCAGTAACTGGAGTACTCTAAAGGAAATGTGTACTGCACAAGGGTAACACACCTTCCTTCAACACCATGGAGACCAATACTTTCAGGGTCATTTCGGTAGACGGTTGGATTTGCTGAGGTCACGAGGAATCGCATACGATGATCTTGGTAAAGAAGACCCCCGGAGGGATATTGTATGCATCCGCTCTTGTGGGGATCGACGGTGATAGAATCGCAGTGACGTAAGTGAACCAGGCTTCGGATAGTGCTGGCTTTAAGAGGTAGTTCTGGGATGTATATACCATAATCAACCGGTGCTGCGTTAGGTATAACCCGTTCGCCAATATTTGCTGGAACGGTCGTAGCGAAGTAAGTACCCCACGCGCCGTCTGCATGGAGGACAAAGCTGAGGCCCCTCTTCCTAAACTGAGTTCTGTGTCAGAACAGAGACGAGTAAACAGTGAGAGGTTTGGTATCATCTACTCACTTTCTCTCGGAGCTCAACAATTTCCATCAGTGGATCACACGCGCCATGTTCGGCGGAACCGATAATCGCGACAACAGCGTACACTGCCCTTTTCGACGCCAAGCAGTTAGTGAGTTGTCGTTCCAAATCGTCGATTCTCATTCTTGCGGTGTATCCAGACTTGATGCCAACAACGTTTTTGGAACCGATACCTGTGATCGCTGAAGGGTGCGTTAGTGTGTTATATATGTACCCTCGTAAATTGGTGACATACCTGCAGACTTGGGCCACGAGTAGTGCATAGTCTCGCAAGCGAAATAGGACATTGTACCAATCTGGAACTCCTGTTCCAGTTGATCTTTACCAATGGTCTGAGCCAAGTACGGCTCCATAGCACTGTTCAAATATTCTGCAGAGATACCATATTCGTGGCGCAGTCGATCCGGTATTTCGATGACAGTCGTGGGGGTGAGGTTCAAGAGCGACCAGGTGTCGAGGTTATTCAAGAGGGGCGATGCCTCGGGGTCAAATTTATCATCACTGCACCTCCGGACTCGAAAACTATCCGCGATGAAGCTGAGCTCGTTTCTCATTGCCAATTTGAGAGAGAATGGGTAGAATTTGAGGTTTCGAGCTAGATTGTTAGATGGCGTTTGAATTGAGTAATGGTAACTTCGACCGGAAGGGATTATACAGACCTGCCCACATAGACTCAAGATTGGCGACAGAAACATCGCAAGTGATATGACCCCAGCTTCGATGGGGCTCAGTTTCGAGCGTCACGAAGCCAACAAGCTCGCAGAGCTGGAGACAAACGTCTAGCTCGATGATACTCATCAACGGCGACGATTCGATAGCCACATTGTTCATATTCGCTGTTTGAAGGATTATTGGTCAACACAGGATTCCAAGAGTTGAAGCAAGACATCTAACATAACGTGGCCGTGGAATACCCGAGAAGGCCGGGCAGTATGATATCCATGTTCATATATGGAACGGATGCCTTGGTTAGCCTTGATGCTAGGTCGTTTATGAGCGTCGCGAGTCTTCGCATGCTCTCTGATGAGAAGTGTCAGGTCAAGGATATCACACAAAATAAAAGGGGTGAACCCTCGGTTTCTGCGTCGATTACAGGGTGACCCTCGGGAGGGTATTGAGGTTGATCGTCAACACGTTGTCCAAGCGCAAGCTGGATGAAACGGGAGAGGTGTGTGGTGTTTTCAGCCTTGGGCCCAAGGAACCAAGCACCAACGGCGTCTGGAGTGTTTTCCATGAGGTGATGGTTAGGTGACCACAGTCCCTAGAGCACCGAGTATTTTATAAGACAACGGAGAGGCTTCTCCATTTTTAAAGTTCAAGATAATCTTCTCTTTTCAGGAAAGCACGAGCATGACTGGCGCGCGCGATTATCAGAGGCGAATGGAACGGAGAGTGATTTGGGGGAGTGGACAAACATAGATGGGGGTTCCATTCTTTGCGTTTGACCGCACCTTCTCTCCGATTGGATACAAGAGTTATGCTATGACTGGCGTCTGGAGAAAGGATCAAAGGCGGAGAGCGAGGAGAGTGGGTTGATAAGAATTTGGGAGTAGAGAGGTTGTCTAGGAGAAGCGTGTCATGGGACTTTTCAGAAGGACAAGAGGTGGAAAGGAAATGAACCTGTTATCATTCGGGAGAGTAAGTAGACGCTCCAGTGAACATCCTACAGGTTAAATGGAAAGCCCGTTGATGAGAGAATCACTGGGACGTGGCACAATGAACAAGGAATGTCCGTTGAGCCAGTGCTAGTAGATTCTAGGAATTTTTGATTTCTGTTTAAAGCCTTTCGATAAACGAGTAGGTTGGGGCCAAGCGGTCAAATTTCAAAGGCGGAGTAGCGTCGCTGGGGAACTTCGGGGACACTTGAGGACGTCCCACAGGGTAGGGTGCCATAACTTCTTCTGTCTCCTCGATCGTTTGGCGCTTGAGAGGCCACGCTGCGATCACAAGACATTGGAGATGAACGTTCTAGGGGAAACACGAGTTCTTCAGCTTTACGCATGGTGGTACCAGGAACACTGAGGTGAAGCGCTCACAGGAACCGTTCGGGTTGAAACCTTGAGTCCTAGGTCAGATGTCAGGGTGACGCGCGCCTGCTCATATGAACGAAGTTAATGTGGATAATCAAGTCAAGTGACAGTCGTAGAACTTCGAGATTCGTGAAGAATAGCGACAAGTCTTGCCAACCTTATTCCAAGATACAGACAAAGTTGTTCACGGAGGGCCTTGGCGTGTAGAAGGTGGTGGTTCGAGATAAGAGGCATTCATGGGAACCATTGGTGTAACACCACACAGCCTGGGACAAACATGGACTCTTCTCAGTCGCGTGGCTGCGTGACGAAGACCAGAAGGAAAATAAATACCCAGGTTCGTGAATGCGTCTATGTCCAACGGCTACATGATATGGCTCTCCTTATCGCGCCGACATATTAGTTTCAAAGAGCGTGATACAAAAGGTACCCACCTTCATGCCAAAGGCAAGTAGGATATCAGATGAAAATGAAATATGGACGAGGAGACAAAGATGTACCCAAAAGGTCGCGAAAGCTGTCAACACAAATTTGGCCTGCGACTGAGTGATACACTCAGCTTGCGATGGGAATAGCATTGACCATGTAAGTGAGGTGGCAACCAGCTGAATTGTCCCTGTCGACTTCCAAGATAAGAAGGACGAAGAGTTGACCATCCGTTACCGATCCACGGATAACGCACTGTCGATCAAGTGAGTGAAGATTGGGCGTATAGGCATTGTGTACCCCCAAGGCTGTCGGCGACGGACTGATAACACTTGGAGAGGAAAGATGAGATGCAGGTAATTGTCTGATCCACGTCATGTCGGCTACCCAGCAGTTGGATAATTCAGCCCAACGGCGGCGACTTGCGTTCATCGCAGCACGAAACTGTGACAGTATCTCTTTCAGATGAACGAAGAAAAAAACATTATAAAAAAGGTGTATCAGATTAGAGTAGCACACAATCATATCTTAGCTTGTTGTTTCGTATTCTCCTTCAGCTTCTTCACTTCCTCATCCGTAACGATCGTCCCTCCGACTTCCTGCTCGACTTCCTTGGCGGTACTTTCGACTTGATCGCGATTGCGTCCGATCAACGATACGTAGACGCCTTGAGCGAGGACTGGGTAAGAACCGACCTAGATACGACCGAGCGTAATCAGCCAGACGCAGGGGGAAAGGACGCGTAGGCCAGAAGACTCACCTGGATCCCAAGCGGCGTCATACGATTTTGCAAAGCGGTTAGGTAGGGTGCAATGAGGGATTCAGGACGCCTAGCAAGGTCGGATTCAACACGCGGGATATAGCTTAGTATTGTGAATATGGAGACGTACGATGTGAATATCTGGACTCTCAGCGGTCGCTCAGATGCCGGGGGGAGAGGCAAGAACGGCGTAAGAGCAGTCAGCATCCTTTGAAACAACGTCGGTATCCCAGGGAATATGCACAGTTTCCCTTCCAGTCTTACTACAGGCTATACACACAAAGTAGTCCTCGATCAAAAAAAGACATACAGCAGCAAAAGGAGGAATTAAGACGTACCACCCAAATATCCTTGGCCACGAACAACACCTCTGCATCAGCGGGGAAGAGCGCCATTCGTCTCGTCGCTTCTCGCTGTTCCTCGTTCTGAGTGGCTGCCCACGGACGATGGCGAATCATTTCATCCATTCGACGCAGACATTCCGGGTGGTGTGCCAGTCGTTGGTCAAACGCTCGAGCAAGTGACGCATAGGTTATGTCTGCAAGGAGGTACACTCAGAAATAGGAAAAAATGGGGATGATGACGTCGACGCACCGTCATGAGTCGGTCCTATCCCACCACTCGTTATGACAAAATCATAATTCTGTACCATCCGGCGAGAGGCTTCGATGCTACATCATTGCGGAAAGTGTAGATTAGTACCAACCAGAACACACTTCGCATAGTGAATTATACGCACATTTCTTCCTCATTATCCGCAATAACCTCGATTCGCTTCCTAACACCCCAGAACATCTCAGTACTCCATCAGAGCATAGCATACACCCAAGGAAGATACACACAATTCAATCCCATGCTCAAAGCAATACCGGGCGAAATAGTTCGAATTCTTGTCGTGTGTCTTCCCATTCAATATCTCGTCCCTATCCAACAGAAAGCCAAGAAGCATCCGAAAGTGATATTGTTGTTATTTTATTGACATGAGAAGGGTGAGGGTGATTGCGAGCGCGTTCAGGGTTCTCAGAGAGCACTCGGAGGTAGTGAGAAACTGCTCAACGCACCCAATGATTAACGCCGCAGCTGTCCTTATATGCCTCCCCAATGCATTCTTTGGAATCGGCGAAACGTCGAAATTGGCTTGAGGAGGGTTCAACGACGAGCTTGCAGAGCCAGAGCTCGATCCCGAAGCCAGGCTGGATTGTGCCGGTGTCGCTGTCGATGAAACGGTGGAAGTTGACGTCGATGTTGCTGTCGTTGGAGGCGAAGGCGAAGAACCAGCGGAAGAAGCCATACGGTGCCTGCTTGTTGATGCTGCCAATATACTCGTCCTTGACGACGTCCTCAGACAAAGGTGATTCGAAAAGCCGAGTAAACGGTTGGCCGCAACAAGACTTGGGTGCATGATGTTGTGAAATTTATGACGAGTTTGGGGGGCCCTGAGTAGAATGACCTGCCCTCCGGCTAATGTTGACCCTGTTCCTAACTAGAGTATTGGATGTTCCTTTCTTCAAATTTTGTCGTTTTCAGCGTAAGGTGGTGCGATGTTGGATGTGGTGGTCGTGGTATGGGTTTGAGAGGAGTTTTGGGGCAGCGAAGGTTTGAGAAGTTGGAATTAGTACACGCGGCATCATGCACGGAAGGAAGGAGTCCCAGCAAAATGCGTATTGATTGTCTATCACTCAATCCCCGGGTTCTTACATACTAATGGTCGCCGATGCTGATGAGAATAGAGTATATCTGCAGCCCGTCG
>BEWF01000180.1:0-64413 GCA_002583695.1 Pleurotus salmoneostramineus
GCATTTGATGAGGGTCATGAGGACCTTCCATGCTTGTATCCTTTCTGTTGGTAGAAAGTGGGTGAACCACATTGCGTCAATTCAAAGAGTTCGAACGCGACAGGCAATAGCTGCCAGGTTTCTCGAGGAATCGATGGGTGTGTCAACCTAGGCCCCTATCAGACAGTACTCACTGTATGAGATTCCCAAGACGAGAGACGAGGGGCCAAGGGCCATATTGGCCCAGGCTTCTGTTGATAGTGATGTGATAAGCACGGCAAATAGTGTCCAATCCGAATTCGTAGAATGCTCGATTCACCCCGCAAAGCCTAGGGAACGATGTTGTGATGGAACAAATGAGGCTATATGGCTCCAAATTTCGTAGGGGAGCTTCAAATCAAGCTCCGTGCATTCGATTCTTAACGGAGGTGAGTTGATCATTGGTGACAGGTATGTAGACTTCGAAGGACGAACTAAGACGGAAGTTGAAAGTTGAAAGAAGACAACGGCGCTCTTCCAAGCGCTTGGGCGCCTAAGCTTCCAACTTGCTCCGGACATACCATCATACACTGTAGCCCACCAGGTGACAAAACTTCCCTTGAAGCTTCGATTCTGTGCCTTTAAGCCCTTGAAATACGGGCTAGTCCTTGAAAGACTGTGTCATGCACCCAGTACTCTGCTTCTTGAAGAAAACATTCATTCGAGACACACCCTGTCCTATGTCCATCCTGTAATATTTTACTACTGATTTTCCCCTTCCGCCTTACTCTAGTCGCGCCGAAGTTAGGCTCAACCCGCTAGGCAAAACGTCGCGCTCATCACGTATCCCACCTTATCGTTTCGTCAAATCACAGGGATTGGGCACAACATGCTCATGTCTCTTCACCGGGTTTCTCGCTCGGTCGCTTTCTCCTGGGTTCCCAAGGTATCTCAATCACCCTCCAAATTTCTCCCAAACTGACATATAAATACGGTCTTACTCGCTTCTTAGCGCACCAGAGCTACGTGACAACCAACTCGAGTGTCGGAAACACGATGTCCAGGTTCATCATCCAAGGTATTTGTCGGCACGGTTGTCTATCCAGCTGCATTTTCAAGCGGTTATAGTGATCACTCTCGCTTTAATGTGCTTTCTGACGAATGCCGCCGTCCTTAGCCTGCGGCAGACCACAGCTGTTTGCAATGCTAATGGTAGCCGGGGTTCATGTAGCCCTACCGATGCCGGAAAGGTACGTCTCGTCCTTGGTAGCTCAAAGCTAGGATGTCTCACTCCGTCACAGTGCGCTAGCGCGTTGAAAGCCCAGTTCTCCAGGCGATCCGACGGAAAACTTTCATTTTCGGGGAACTACGGCGCTTTTACTGGTGGCTGTCGCTGCTATGCTCAGTGCAGAACGGGACCAAACTTCCCTACCTGTATTGGTGCGTCCCTATTCATATTCTTGATCCTTAAAACATGGTTCTGACCAACAACCAGTCGATTCGAAGCGCGTCGATCAACATTTCAATCAAATCCGTAACACTTGCATCTCAAGTGCTGCTGAAGCTACTGGTGCGTAGCATTTCACCGCCCGTTTACCATTTCCAGCCCTCATCGCTTTCCCTTGACAGGATATCTCTACGTGAGTTATCTGATTCCTTTTACCCTCTCCGGGCTGTACTGATGTCATCCGTCTTCTATCAGGCTGACAATGTTAAATGGGAGTTCGACCGAAAGTAGATTCGCACCTCTCAGACATATATGTTTGTCTGTAATCACTGCACCAGCATCCTGTTGTTCCACCGTCGTTCATTTAGATTCCGGTCTCGCTATAAGTACCCGTTAGTCAATATATACCCTCCGCTTGAGGGTAGTAAGTGGTGGTGAGTGGTGACATTTCGCCGCGCACATGCCTCATTCATCAGTTCTGATTGCATATTTTTGCGATCCGACCCCAACCCGTGCTCTTGAACAGCAACGTCGGATCAACACAAGCCTAACATCCACAACGATATTTTCTTGGAGGCAACAACATTTGCAGGACGTTTCTCCGCTCTCCGCTTCTTCTGGACGTCGGGGGCTATACTTAGTCCTCGACGGCAAGGGTCGAGTTTGACGCGTCGGGCTTCTCGTCCTCCTTGCTGCGTAGTACACGGCCATGCTGCATGCACACAGAGGGTCTTGCTCGTCCAAATCGAATCATCGGGATTCGCTTTCGATAACATTTATAACTCTGGCCATCTTTTCTAGGTCAACTCAACACTTCGACATCACGAAATGCAGTTCCAAAACTTCCTCTTCCAAGGTAAGCGATCTCGTCCTCCAAGTATCGCACACGCAGCTCATCTCCGGTTATGCTCCTAGTCGCGCTTTTCTTTGGCCTCGTTACGATTCTCGCCAACGCGGCTGTCCTCGAAGAACGTCAGTCACCCTATGTGTGTGATGTTCCTGGAAGCCGTGGTACTTGTAACACCACCTCCGCCAGGCTTGTACGCATGAATCATAGCTTCCTTTTGGCGTTTACCTGACCCCACATCGTTTCAGTGCATTACGGCACTGAAATCAACAATGACCGTTCGATCCGATGGACGGCTATCATGGTCTGGCAATTATGGTGCTTACAATGGTGGTTGCCGGTGCTACGCACAATGCAGAACTGGCGTCAATTACCCTACGTGCATCGGTATGTGTTTCTTGAAGCGACACCACCACCAATTACCGACATGGATTTTTGGCAGTGACTCCTGCTCAATTTGATGCGGCCTTGTATGGCCTCCGCGACACGTGCATTTCTAGCGCA
The DNA here is from genome assembly GCA_002583695.1 of Pleurotus salmoneostramineus. NCBI lineage: Eukaryota > Fungi > Basidiomycota > Agaricomycetes > Agaricales > Pleurotaceae > Pleurotus > Pleurotus salmoneostramineus. The sequence continues at coordinate 2,757 of BEWF01000180.1, forward strand.
GCCCACGCAAAAGGTATGTAACATTGTAACATTAATATTTTTTACTTCTCTCTCTAAACGCGATTGCTTTGCGGTGTAGGTTATACATATGTGAGACTCTTTTCTCTTGCTCGTACCGAGACTATCATGCTAACTTCTGAAAAATTAGGCCTACAATGCCAAGTGGGAGTTTGCCAGATACCCGTAATCCTCGTAGTTCGTTATCGAAGTGTTACTCTCGAGCACATATGGACCTCTTACCTCCAGTTTCTTGGCGACTTTGTTGTCTGCTTCCCTGTTCTTGATTCAACCATCCTTCGCGGCTTTGACTCCCTGCGCATCGCCTCATATTGCGTGAGGCTCAGGCGTGTTGATGTTCAGAGAATGAGAAGAACTCGAGGTACTTTATCTTGGCATTCCTTGGAAGATTGAGCGCTGGAAAACCGGGTTTCGCGTCAAGGTCATCCGCCACCCATCGAGGAGTTCTAAGAATTCGTGCAGGGCTCTTCAAGCTTAAGAGCAATCTCATAGCAATGAGCCCGAGCATCAAATTCCCCTTCCCCTTCGACCATGTTGGTGACAAGAATACTCTTCCATCGTGGGTATCGTCGACTATCGTAACACAGAATCCGCCTGACCCCCGCGTTTCAGTGTTTTTCGTATGCCTTGCGTCGGTTTGCGTTCGAGCCGCAGTGCTTGAGCAGCGACAGTCCCAATTCGTTTGCAACGCACCTGGGAGTCGAGGATCTTGTAACACGACTGATGCGGGGAGAGTAAGTCCACCCCACAAGCCTCTCACAACTCATGCTTGATGCCCTCAACACCTCCCAGTGTCTTCGTGCTCTGAGGTCCCTGTTCACTGTTCGTCGTGACGGCAGGCTAGAGTTCACCGGAAACTATGGAGCCTATTCGGGTGGCTGCCGCTGTTACGCACAATGCAGGACTGGCCCAAATTATCCTAATTGCATAGGTATGACCGTCATAATGCCTGGTCTTCATCCTCATCTCTGTCTATTAGTTTCACCCCAACGATATAACGAACATATGTATGGCTTACGCGAAGCTTGCATCTCCAGTGCAGCTCGTGCTACTGGTATGTTCTGTGACATTCGTCTCTACGTCGCCCATTCACGAATGTCCTTTGTGTCGTTCAGGTTACATTTATGTAGGGATACCACTCTTTGATGATAGTCCGATCGGCGTTGACCATTCTCATCTTTCATCTAGGCTGACTATGCGAAATGGGAGTTCGCAAGGAAGTAGCTCATGCTCAATATTCCACTACTAAGGACACTTGGTCTTTGTCTGATCAATAAGGACTTTTATTTTACATACCTCCCGGAGGCTTTATGTCGTTTCGGACGGAACTGCGGCAACTGGCCGAGGTGTGAAAATTCCCCAATTCCTCCAAGCCGCGCTCCTTGTCATCGTACAAGCGATTGCCCACGTTCATACATATTGTTGACCACCACAGCCTACACAACGTTGTTGGAGGAACTTGCCTAACCCAGCCTCCCACGGTAGGGTCGAATCACTCCGATCGGGTTTCTCGCTCTCCATACTGCGTAAAAAGGTCCACTCAGGGTGTCATTCCAGGGAAAAAGATGCTATTCTCCTAGCCTCCGAGTCCCTTTGCTTGGGTATATATACGCGTTCCCAGCATACTAACAAAACATCAGATCCTCTGAGTTCTGTTGGCGACATGCAGCTTCACATCCGACGTGGGTTTCTTCTTTTTTTCGGAGACATTTCAATTTTCTGACCTACTTGAACTTCTTTCAGTGTTGCTTTGTTCTTTTGTCGTGGCCCTTGTGAGCGGCGCGGTCCTCGAGAAGCGTCAATCTCAATTTTCTTGTGCTGCACCCGGAAGCCGTGGACGCTGTAACGTAACGGATGCTCGCCATGTAAGTCTCAATGCATCTAATTTGGCTTTAGAGAGGTTGATGCCGAATACTACCCAAGTGTATCCATGCATTAAAGTCTCAACTCGCTCCAAGAGCGGACGGAAAGCTGACTTTCTCTGGGTATCGCGGTGCGACATATGGTGGATGTCGCTGTTCAACACAATGTAGCGCATCGAGTTGTATTGGTGAGCACTTACAATAACCCGAACTATGTGCGAGTCTTCAACTACACACTGCAGTCACACCGCATCGATTTGATGAACACATGTACGGTCTCCGTCAAATATGCGTATGGAGTGCGGCCCACGCTGCGGGTACGTATAACCTGTCTTCATACCTGTATCCGGATGACTCACATTGCGTGAACGATTTTCTAGGTCATGTTTACGTGAGTGGCATCGTACCCAAGTTAGTCGATCTTGACACTGATGGCCTTGATTTAGGCTGACAATTGTCGGTGGGAAATCGGTGCGGCGTCACCTTCTCCAGGTGGAGGTTCTGTTTCCCCAGGCAGTCCTAGTCAAGGAAACCCATCATCAGGGGGTAACCCTAGTCCTGGTAATTCGTCTGGCGGTAGTCCAGCGCCTGGTAATCCAGCATCTCCGGGTGGTAGTCCAAATCCAGGCAATGATGGTTCGCAATCGGATTCAGCGCAACCTGGTCGTGCCCCTTCGTCTGGAACCCCTGTGTCGAAAGCTCCTGCACAAGTCGGTTCTCCAGCCCCTACTCATAGTCGTTAGGCGTACCTTGATACCTTTTTTCCCTTACTGTGTTATTGTGATGTAAAGGGGGGGTGTNNCGCCTCCGGCTGACCAGTGGGCTGTATCTTCTCTAGATCTCGGAGAGTGGTGGTGGTGATGGTGGTGGTGTGTGGGTGGTGGTGCGTCCCTTGCGAAACAGTGGAGAAGCAGTGGATGGCGGCGAAGTCAAAGCAGAGAGAGTCGAACTCGTGTCGACGGCGGTAAGTCAATATCGGATAGTCGAAGTCGGTAAGTCGGTAAATCGGTCGGTCAGAGAGTCGAGGTCGAAGTCGGTAGCGAAGGCGAAGGCAAATAGTCGTGAAGTCGGATGAAACGGCGAAGAAAATGCTAGAAAATGAGAGCGAAATAGAGAGAAAGGCCTCGGAAAATGAACGGACAGGGAAAATGAGCTTGTAGATTGCTATTGTTTGTAGAGAAAACATGAAGTATTTATACTGGAAGAGCTTGTATGGACTTGGTAGTTTGAAAAATGAAAAGAGGGTGGATGTACGAAGGTACGAAGATAGAACAGAAAAAAAAAGAAGTATGGAAGAGAATCGTGTCGAGAACGACACAGTTTTCTCAGGAAAGGAGTGGTGTACTGATTCGCTAGTTGGGTGGGAGAGGGTAACGAGAGAATGGGTTGAAGAACCTGTATGTAAAACGCGAAGATGGAGGAGAGAGGACTAAAGAGGGTGGGCGTGTTGGAAGTGCGGAAGTAGAATGGAAAGACTCGAAATGGAAATGAACGACATGTGATGTGGAGGAAAAGGGGAAAGGGGGAAAGAAGGGGTTTTCGGATACAAACTGAGGGGAACCCTCACATTATCCTGGACTCTGCCTCGTCTCCTGTACCGATCACTCTCCCTTCCTCGCCTAATGGACATTCTATATCGTTTGGCTCTCATACCAGCCCCGGTGATGGACACCCTTTCAGCGTAGCAGTCACGGAGCGCAGCAAATTCGATTGTTGTGTCGGAAGTGAAACTGGTCAGACAAAGAGCCTGGGTCGACCGAGGACCAGGGGGCGATTGAAGATCTCTTTCACCTAAGTGGTCAAAGGATTATCGCCATGGTATATATAGAGTAAGGTCACTCTCGGTGTCCCGATCCTCACAAAACAGTAATCTCCAGTCCGATACCGAGGCAAACAAGCGCTAGAGGAATGTGCGACAGCAAGATCAACACCTTATTTCGATCAATGGCTCTTGAAGAACCGTTTGAAGGCCCCGCGGATGACTGGAGCTCGACTATGAATTCAGCGATCTAGACCTGAAAGAAGTAGGTGGTGTCTGGGAGCAAATCCAAGGTGTAGACATCTAGATGCTCACCGACTACAAAGCATACGCATAGACTTCGTTCAGCCGAGTCATCGCAATTCACCGTCCACGTAGAGTTCAGATACGGGTCGGAGAAGCTACCCACAGATTACCAGCAGAATCACAAAGGCCCACTTTCACCGATCTCAGGAGCTTCAAGCGTGGGGTAGGGGAAGGTAGGGGACCACTGTTACACCGATCATGATTTGGATGGAAAGCCATTGGAACAAGAACAAAAATCAGAGTCGGAAGGAGGGCCACTGGTAGGCTCCGGAACGATATTCTTCATTTTCAGACTCCAGAGCGCGTCCACAGGTTAAGAGGATACGTTAATGTTACGTTCTTGTATTTGGGAGGATGGTCCAAGATGACGGGTAGAATTGTTTGAAAATTTCATGATTGGAAGCAAGAAGCAAGTTGGAATGGGAAGCAAGTTGAGTAGGCTGGTTACCGGCCGGTAACCAGCCTACAAGTTGAGAGCCAACCTGGCACTGGCATGGGCGCCAAACGGATAGGGGAGACACCATTTAGACATCCACTCACCCCTCTAAGGAATTATCGTTTTGTGAAGCCTCTTGCGTGTTCGAATGACATAGATTACGAGTAGTTGCATATCTTTGAGGTCAGACGTCTGGGCGCCAACGGGGCATGCCTCCAACGTTCTAATTTTGGGTGAATACTCGTCGACTGCATTAAGATCGGTACCGGTATGGTGTGTTCATTTTCAGTCACTATTAATTGACGACGTAAATCTTTGGACTCTTCAACCAGGACCATCACAAAGTACATGTAACTCCAAGGTCGGTAATTCCCAGCGTCGCAATGTCATATACCCATCCAAGTATTTTCACCTTTTTCTCAAGCTGAAAGGAGGATTAGCCACATAGTTTCAGAGACATGAGTTAGAGTCTCACCCCGGTGGCCGCTTTGGATCTCAATATACGCTTGACGTTCATCTTGACGCTTTCTTCCACCAGCGCGCGATAACCGACTGAATGGAGTTCAACAAGGAAATCTCCCAAGCGAAGCAGGAAACCCACTGTCACTGTTATCGGGAGTAGGAACAATCTTGAGCTTGCGGTTCTTTTCCCGAAGTGCAACAATTTCAGGCCTGAACGCAATCACTGAACCTGTAGAAAGGATACTAGGGGACAGGAGTATGCCTACCTTTTCGACTGAAGGTACAATTGTCTAATCGGCCAAATCCAACGATCTATGGAGTTTTTGGCATCTTGAACCGACTGCATATTCGAGGTGATCGCTGCTGCTACGCCTCCGCAACCGTAGTGACCCATCACGATGACGTGAGAGACTCGTAGATGGTGCAATGCATACGAGAGGACTGAATTTCTATCCGCCCGTGAGCGAGGACTAATTTAGGTGGAGGGATGTGCGTACCCGTTGGCATCGTTCTCGATGTATTGCGCAGCGATGTTTCTGCCGGAAAAAAGGACACCCGGCTGAACGTTGAAGATAGTGCCTTCGCTTACTCTGTGGGCGAAGCCTTTAAAAGTTGATACTGCAAGGTCTAACCAGTTGAGAAGCTACCTGCTGTCAGAGCAACCTAGAAACATGAAGGAAGGATCTGGAGCAATGTGTGAGCCTAATTCAAGACATCGACGGGATAGGTTGCACGTTGACCTGCCCCAGCGGCAGCATCTGTGATGAAAGTTGCATTGGTAGCCTTCATCCTCATCACGAATTCCCTGTTGCCGTTGAGTAGGCCAGTGGTATGGGTAGGCGCGCCGGGCCTTAAGTCTCCGCCGCAGCCACCTCCATCTTGTGGAGTGACTATCTCGAAGTGACCCTTGACGATCGAGGCAAACAAGGCCATCAGGAGGCTGGCTGAGAGAAGCGAGTTCCAATAGGTGAAGAACTTCATGATGGGGGCTTGACGAGTGCCAGGCATCATCCTCTCCTTCAAGGCTTATAAGCAGTTCGAAAGGTTTCGCAGTTGTCGAATAGGCCAGACGGTAAATGCATAACAGCCAATTGAGTCCTAGTACAGTACATTCACCGATGCTATGGTTGATTCGATGAATGTAGATCAGAGGTTCAGAAGCTGCGCCCAGAGGCCCTAGCCATTAGGAGAGCAAGCATACACTGTGTTTGCATTCAACAACGCATATTTTCCAAGTCACTGGGGTCGACGATCAGCAACTGGACACCAGAAGCAACCCGGGAGCTGAGGAAGATTGACTCGAGCTATGTAGAACACCTTGCACGCCCAAGAGTAAACAGACAGTTCCCATAAGCGTCGCGAAGGGTGGTACGGACAGAGGTCACTACTCATGCAAGTAGATCATATTGGACGTCGGACTGCGTAGCAGTAACAATTAGAGATGTCAGGTGAGGGACAAGCGGGCAACGCACGAACGTCAATGGGTGCGTCGAAGCCGGGAGCAAGATGAGGACTGGTGGCAACGCAAAACGTGCATAGAGCGGAGAGGCAGGCATGAACTTCGAGGAGAAAGACTATATATAGCGAGATGATTATACGATGAACAATTACATATATGTTGTGTATGAACAAGCAGACAGGCTGGGCGAAGATGCGCAAGTATTGAATGGGTTGGGTGCGTGTGATGATAGGTGCGTGTGATGATAGGTGCGTGTGATGATAGGTTGCGTTGATAGGACGAGACCGCGAAATTTGAACAGACTATTGCTGGACTATTGATAAATGATTTAAACGAAGTTGGCGTTCTTGAGGTGCTCGCGGAGGATACCATCACGAACACTTTTAAGAGTAGCAGAAGTAGCCTTCGTGTCCTGTTGTCCAAGGGATTAGACATTACTTGCTTCGAATGTAGGGTCTACGCACTGTAACAGATGTGGGATACAGATAACCGACTCTGTACTCAGGCGAGTGCTGCTTTAACAGGTCCTTAAATTTCTCCCGAAGATCTAGAGACGCTATTGCATGAGCCAAGTGTTAAGCCGCCAAGCTGCATTGAAACATACACTTGACAACGCTCTGGGCGTCATTAGGCCTATCCCCATAGCTAGGCATATGTTTATTAACCATTACTCCCCGTTTTAGTTTCTTCTTCAGCAAGTCACATTTATTGAGAAAGACGATCATGGTAGCATTCTTGAGGAGCGGCGTGGAAACGACTGATTTCCATAATAAAAAAGAGTCCTCTAAGCGGTTGATTGAGGTGTCTTCATCCAAACGTTCGTCAAAGCAGGATACGGGAGCGAGGAAGATAACCGCATTAACATGATCGAAATAGGGAAGCCATGCCTGGCGCTGAGGAAGGGTTATATTTGAAAGAGAACGAAAAGAAGGCCATCGTACCGTAGTCCGGGAACCACCAACATCATAGATGAGCCATTCCTTCCCGAATTCATGGCCTAGCATCAAGATGGATGTTTCAGTATGAGAACGTTCGATTGAGACGAAGACAGACGAAGGAGCGGGTCGCGTGTGTATACAGGCAAAGTTTGTAAGAAGAGGATTCATACCAATGGAAAAAGAAGGGATCGCACCCTGTTCGAACACAATGCGGTGTTCTTGTACACCGACTGTACGCAGGCGAGCTCGGACAACGTCGTCATCAGTGGGCTCATACGAGGCGGAGGCTATGCGTTCCTGGTCATCTAAAAAACTGACAGACAAGCCTCCATCAAACGCGATCAAGCGCTGAGATAGAGAATGGACCTACAACCCCGACGATTCTTCAATCGTTACGCGCCGTTTCTGGAGGACAGCTCTGACCCCTTCGTCACGCCAGAGGGAAACGAGATCTTGCTTGCAGTTGATGAGAACTTCAGTAACCTTGTCCCCGCTACTGCGCGCACTCCCGCCTCCCGACGATGGCCGGCCCCCTTGCCTACCCGAGGAGGGCCCAGCTAATGCGTCACTCCAGCAGCGCACCGTTAATTCACGTTTCCTGCGCTGTCGGACAGCAAAGGTTGGTGGATCAAACGGAGTCGCGTGCATCTCCTCGGGCGCGGCATCCCGGACTTCATCTGCCATGATGCCAAGTCTCTGCCTCAAGATCCCCTCCAAACGCCTGATGGGGGCAAGTCGCATGGCTAGGACTTGGTGGCTTTCATCCAAAAGGATCGTCGAAGGTTGCTTCGGCTGCGAAGGGATTTCTGAAGAGGAAGGCCCGATGACTACATCTGTCTCGTCTTCTTCGGCTTCTCCTACGTCGACGATGGGATCTCCGTTGAATTCTGCTTGTAGGGCATCCAGGATGGTAATGATGGACCGAATTAAGTTGAGCTGGATCACTGCGCGCCAAGAATGCCGCTCTTCCATCCATTGTTGGTTGGCGTATTTGAGACGGAAGTCTGTTGCATACCACGTCAGTATTCGTAATGGAATCACATAATGATATGACTTCAGTACTCTTCAAGGTTGTGGATTTGCCTGCCCAATAATACCAAGTCAGTAAAATTGGCGTGCAAGAATAGTCTGCAGGGAGGAAACGCACCACTCTCTGCCTGACCCAGTAGCAAGATTCGAAGGATGTTCTTCTGCTTCTTCAACGCAGCACGCTCAACCCTGATGTCCTCATCGATCCTGTCGCTAACTCGCTTCGCCTCAGTCTCCCTCTGTTCCCTCAGCGCTCTCTCTGCTGAAGTCTCCTCTGCCGGGGGAGCCCACACGATCGAAAGTGGATCGAACTCATCGCCTTTCGTCATCACAGCGCTCGTACGGGGGAGGACGGGATTTAGTCGAAGGAAAGGTTGTCCAGAAAAAAAGAGAGAAATGGGGAATTATAAAAGCAAAATTAGCATGAGAAGGGAAATGAAGACTTCCCCTTCCTGCAGAAGGAGTAATAAGCCCAACGGTTGCGCGCCTCTAACGTTCAGGCGGGGGTAAGGTAACGGTTCTGATTCGTGTGCATGGCAGCTTCGGTTATCGGTATGCTGTAATGAATCCAGGTTTGTTCGTCTGGTTGCCGGCAAAAAATACTCCGTTTGGTGGTCGGAGCTCCGGCGAAAGGGACGAAGTAATGGGACGCGAAAATTGTTTCAGGTCACATTTACGAAAAGGCTTTCAATTACGAAAACGTCTCCTCATCACCATCAAAACCTCTGTGCTCGCCACCATCAGCATGGTGGGGACAGAGCAACCGCCGACTGTTGTAATTGTCTTGATTGCACCATCATGTCAACAAGCATCCGAGCTAGCGGGCCGGTATATCAGTTGAATGAAATGAATAAACAAGGGAAAAAAAAAGAAAAAAAGATTGACAGAGGAACAGGGGCCGCTGGGTGCTAGGGCAACCAAATTCAACGCACAGGATGGAAGCCTGGGGGTAACTGAATGTCCTTGAGATGAGAATCGATGGGAACCACGAGAAGATCGAGCCTCCGGAGATACTTCTGGAGAATGCGACGGAGGGATGAAGATGGAAATGGACTTGGACTCCCGTTAACACCGTGGTCGGGACCTGAAATGACATCCTGTCATTGGGTGACACCTTGACGACAACTGAATCCATCGGTGACAAATTGAAAGGGGAGGAAGGGGCAAGTACTACTTGATCTACGACACAGTCCTTGAGCGTCGAAACAAGGAAGACGACATGATGCGATAGGGATGAAGGAGGGTATGAATACAGATAGATATTTGACTTGGGAATCCAGAAAGCAAGGGGAAAGAATGAATGCAGTGTGAGTCCGTTGATGATGATGAAATTAATAGGGAAGAGTATAATATTACAGTCCGTTTCTGGTGCTGAGAGCGGAGGATTCGGATTCGTAGGTTCGGTCGGCGAGGAAGGACCCTCTATCATCGTTACTTTCGTCTTCTTCATCCTCTTCCATGATCGGTGAGTCGTATTCGACCTCTTGGTCACCCTCAGCATCAGCTTCAGGATCGACTTCATCAAATATGGTGTGGAACTGAAACGAGAAACTTCATGAGAACATGAACTTGCAACACGGCCATGAAACATTTACGTGAGTAATCAGGGCTTTGACGAGCTTGTGAGTCTGTCCCATGTTGGCAAGGATCATGACAAAGTCGTTGTGTGGGGCTCGCAGCAAGTTAGGGCTGAACACGATGGCCAGGGCTTCAGCCGTCATTTGGTTGCTCTCCTCAAAGTCAGTCACCCTGCACAGGTTAGCCGTTGACTTAGCTATATAACCAAAGGAAGGCGCTCACTTGTCTAGGTGCTCAGCGACACGACGGAGCAGGTCAAAGTTGGATGGGGGTAAACCTTGAACGACTTCTCGAATCTTGTTCAAACGGGCGTCCAAATCTTCGAGTTCTGGAAAATGGTGAGGAAGAGCCAGGAGGACGGGTTGCTATGCGACGTACTCATTCCCTCAATAATATCATGATAGGCAGACGATGGGAAGACAGGCTCTGGCATAAGGCGGAACCAAGTCTTCACAAGGTCACATACAGCATGTATATCTGTATCAGGTCGGATGGGACTCTCGCCTAGATGAAGTGGGTCAATACGGAGATGATAAAGTAGCGATCATTCACGCGCCTCGGTTGAAAGCGTCTTTCAGAGCGTTAATCTCAGAGCTGGCTCCCGCGATGCGATCTGGACAGGTTTAGTAGCTTTCCGAAAAGAGGCACGCATAAGGACTCACATATCCCAACCTCAGTCAATCCTCGCGATTCAATAACGTGGAGGCATTGCTCAAGAACCTTAGGGATGGTACCCGGAGGGACCTCATCTCCATTCTCTCGACGAAGCAAGGCATCGAGATCCACACCAAAGACTAGGGAGACATTAGAACAAGGCCGGTGATGTATGCTCAGTTGGCTTACCGGCCGCAGGGTCAACAGATCCCTTGGGTTGCTCATGAATATGGTCAGAAGGCTTAGGCTTAGGCGAACTTCCCAGGTAGGTGAGTCGACGTTTGGCGGCCATCTTCGAAACCCTATTGATGACTTCAATCCACTTGTTCATATCTTGTCGTGTCATCGCTTGGAGTAAGTAATGTCCGCCATCCTCGGTATCTAGCTGGAAAGTGAACGGCCTCGACTGATTAATGTACTGGGCAGTGCGTGTTTCGACCAAGCTAATAGCGAGGGAAGGCTTCCCAGAAGGAGCGAAGTCAAGTTCAATCGGCGACTTCTTGATTAAAGAGGTTGGTTGAACATCCGCACCGAAGGCGCTGGATATAGGACGCATGAATTGGAGGAAGGCCGACATGCTCTTCTTATTTCGGTGTTGCTTGGGTGCGGACGAAGATGGAGGAGGTTTCCTAGGGCGCATCGCTTTAGTGAGCATATCCTCTCGTTTGTCATTTTTAGCTTGTTCAAGAGCCTTCTCTTTCTGAAGTCGAGATCGAAGCGTCTTGTCGCGACGGGACTTGTCAATTTGCATCGTGACTAATCGCTGGAATGGCCGAGAAAGCCTCTTAGCTGGCACAGATCCCGGCGCCGGCATTTGAGCAGCCTCACGTTGTGCTTCCTCTTTGATTGCGCGATAGTCAAAGTGGAAGTTCGCAGCATCACGCTCGATGTTGTTTAAGCGCTCAAAACTTCGACGCAAAGCTTCGTCGTGATTGGCTGAAGAACGTGCCACTGTTGAGGTCGGGGCATCGGCGATCAGATTACAAAGGTGCCTTCAAAAAGTGCTGTAAGTGAATAGACACAAACATTCCAACGAAGGCCCACGCTTACCGTCGTTTGTCATAATTGACCAACAAGTTACCAGGGATTGGGTTGGAATCAAGGACATCAGGAGAAGTGATAATCTCCAGCATACGTTCGAGGAGCCATCCGATGTCGACCGTGAGTGACCTCCGGGTGGAAGGAGCTTCGACTGTGGATGAAGCTAGTAAGACGGAAAGGGAATCACATTGACAGCCGCGCTGTAGCCCTATATTTTGCCATACACGGTGATGAACGCGACTTTCGATGCTGAGAAGCGCGGATGTGACCACAGCTTCCACGAAGGAGCGTGTGCAAGGCCGTTCAGCAGGGGGAAGGTGGGAGGATGCAGGGGGACAGAAGCTACGGTGACGAGCTACTTCAATGGTCTGGAGAAGTAGTTCTATTCGGTCCTGTCGAGCTCTCAAGCCCAAACGCGGTGCAACGATCTTGGAGACCAACCATTTACGAATGATGTTGTACGCTCGTATGCAACTCCTGACACCGGGGGGAAGAAGGCGATAGAAACTATCTTCACTCTCGGATACCATGGAGGATGGATGTACTTCCTGAATGTGAGAGTACATATTCTGGATTTCTACAGTCTCGTCGCTGGCAGGTAGGTCACGTTGTGAATACCAGCCTATGCGATCGGCCGTTTGAACTTCGAGAAGGTCAACGGTCGCAAAGAGGTCCTAAAGTATGGGTTAGGACCGTGTCGAATGACATAAGGAGCGCACGACTAACCTCTTCGGTGACGTTGCTGAAAGCTGCAGATGCCATTCCATTGATACTGTCCACCAAGTCTTCAGCCGTAACCTGATCTAGATCAGGGGGTTCACGGCTGGTTGAGGCACGCGTGGCCGAGCTACGTGGCCGCGGAGGATTAGGCACAGCTTGAGAGCTTCGCGGACGCATTGCTTGCAAGACGAACGTCTGACGCAACCCTTCCTTCTCCTGTTGCAAAGTCGACCATGCAGTCATGACGTCTTGACTATCGCAGCCGGTGATGCCGGTCATTGTGTGATCAGCCTGGCTCTCCAGGAACGCTTTCAAGGTCGTATATAACTGGGGATCGTCCAGCAGATCCTGAGCACCTCCTCCATTGATGAGCCACTCTTTCATTGCCTGGACAACCTCTGACCGCTTCCGAATTGGCAAGAAAAACTCTTGGGGATCGTCTGGGTTTTGCGGATGGAAGGAAACATATAGCTTGCGGAGTAACTGAAAATATCGAGGATTAGCCAGAGACAGTGAAGCCAATGCCAGCACATACCTCAAAGAAAACAAGAGGCGAAACAAAGCTACGGAATACACGCCACCACACCAAAGAAAACTCGACATAATCCATGAAAAGCTCCCTGGGCTTCCCTTCCCTCAGAGACATCTCGCCGTTATCATCTGCCACAGAAACAGACACATTCTTCAGGCCATGAACGAGTATCTGGACAAGGGCGTTTAGCGTAGCGGCCTGAACAAGAACGCGAAGTGGAGGTTCCTTCGACGTCTCAGAAACTGTCAAGATGTCTTGCTTCTGTGACAAAGCGGGAAGGGAATTCCGGCGGGCAACGCTTGCTTTACGATCAAGACTCTGTGACGACCCGGGTTTCACTCGTATTGAAGGCGCGCGGCTGACACTCTTCTCCCCAGTTGACACATCCATAACTGAGCTTGGAGGTCGTGAAGGGGCTTGGGAAGGTGGTCTGGAGCCTAGTGATGACGACGGATCCGCACCAGGTCGGACGACGAGGACTAATTCACCACCAAAGACAGGTATGACCGTACCACCTCTTTTGATACCAGCAAAGTCCCATCCTCCTGAGTTGATTCGCCCACTCCGATCCTCCATACGGATGTACTGAAGGTCAGAAGGGTCGCTATCCATTCGTCCACGCCGAAGCGTCGATCGGTCGATCAGACTAAGCGAAGGGAGAGGTTCGGGGAAGGTGAGAGGTATTAGGGCAGTTGTAGGAGAGTAATTAGGCGGCGGTCGAGTCCAATAGTAAGGTTCAAAGAGGCCTGCGCGTCGGGGCTCAGCAGCCAAAGATAGGGACATGAACTGATCAACCCTAAAATAGAATAAACTCAACGTCAGACATCAGAGGAATCAACTGATCCAACTTACTTTTGGAACTTCGACGCTAATCCACCACTTCCGCCCTTCTGGACAAACATGCTCCTCCAGAACTCGACCATCCAGGAGACATCCTCATCTATACCCTCTTCTCCAGAGCCGTTCCCACCAACGAGGGCGATGCCGGTGCCCAGCTTTCGAGGGCAAAGCTCAAACGATGTCCGCAACTTTTCATACGCCTGTCTGGCCCTACACAGATGTTCCAATTTGAATACCTCCTCGCCATCAGCACCAGGTTCTTTCGCTTCTTCCAACGCCTTCTCAATCTTCTCCTTAGCAGTTCCGCCCCAAGGCGTCGACCTAGGTTCCGTAATGCCAACCCACTCATCCTGAGCATCTGGATAGACCCACGTCTCGACGGCAGCCAGGGCCAAAGGATCGACTCTCTTCCACACCTTCTCCAATCGAGCCACAGGCCGACTACGCAACGCATCCGCGATAGCACGCCAAGTACACTCGTCTCCCGCAGTTCGACAAAGCTCGCCGATTCTGACCCATACGGAAATAACCTCTGATCGCATGTGTGTTCGGGATGTTGGTCCATTCATACTCGCACTAAGACTTGGGCTTCCATTGCCATCTGATGAAGTACGCCCTGGCGAGGAGGAAATGAACGGCTGGAGAAGCGGGCTTCCGGTGCTAGAATGATCGGGTCCAAGGATTTGTAGCAGGATCAATTTGGTGAGCCAATGTGGTTTGTCATTACTCCCAAACAGTGTTTCGATGACTCCACCACCGGGAATGATATCTTCGACGACAAACTCCTCTGGAAGTTCGCTCAGTATTTGTCGATGAAATAAAGTCAGGCTTTGAGCAAGCAGCCTCGGATCGATGGTGAAAAGAACGGAATGCGATAGACCTTCAAGACGCAGCGCTTGGATAGGTAATTTGCTTGAATGACGGCGGATTGGAATAGCACGCGGCGACTGTTCCGACACAAATTTTGTCGAAGGCGAAGAAGGCGCTGAGCCAGGGCGCGTGGAAACGTCAGCGGCGAGGGTGTCCATAATTGACCCCATCTTCGATGAACCAGCATCGGGTCTAGGTGAAAAGGCTCCTAAATTAGGGGAATCCTCCGTAAGTAGAGGAGAAGGCGCAAATACGGCTCGCGTTGATGATGAGGTAGCTAAACGCGACGAGGTCGCATTGTCGCTGAAAGAGTTGGAGTTGGGCAAAACCAAGTTGGCATCAGGTATAGCCTCGGTGCGCCAATTATCCCATGCAGCAGTGTCGGCGGGCTCGCCATGACTTCGTAGGTACTCTTGGGCAAGCCATGTCACTCTCTCTTGATCTTTCGAGCCATCTAAGAGACGAGTACAACACCTAGTGAACTCCGCTTCGAATTTAGCGCGATCGACCAAGGCAGGAAGCCAGAGGATGACGGCAGTCGAAAAATCCTTCCATAATTCAAGAGCATTTGGAGCAACTTTGTTCTCTTCCGAGGTGTCTTGGGTGCTTTCGGAAGAAGAAGGTGCCAAGGAGAACGATGTTGCGAAAACGATTTCATGAATGAGCGCTTCGGAAGAACCCTTCATAACGGTTCCAGTGCCGTCGAGGATGAGCTCTGGATGTTTCGTCCTTCCCCAGTACGCCCTCTTTTTCCTGCCTGATGAACCATCCCCGCCATCTCTGAAGCCCCTTCGATCACCACCAAACCTCTGAGCACCTGCCTCCGCTTCCTCTCCATCTTCGTCTTCGCCCTCGGTACCATCCACCTGTGTAGGGAACAACGCCTTGATACCAGTCGCCCTATCCCCTGGCGGTTTATAAAAGTACAACTTTGACCCTTTCAACTCCAACTTGAACGGCTTCCAACCACGGTCAGAGGATAGGTCTGGAGGGTGTCGGAAAAAGTTGGCGTTGGTCTCGGTCAGGCGGTTTATAAAACCACTGTGGTAGACAATCTGCGAGGATCGCTTCGTGTCGGTGACTACATCTGCCTCGGGAGCATCTACGTCAGGTTCGATGATCAAGGGAGGCGCAAGGAGCGTGGTATTGTGGACTGGCTGTGAAGCGTCCGCCTGAGAAGAGTTAGGGAAAGTCGCGTTGATGGTAGACTTGTCCAGTTCCTTGACAGGGAACTCCCTTTCAGATGCGCCAGAACCCTTTCTGACGGGACTAGGGGGACCGAAACGAGGCGCAGCAAGCTTAGACGATAACTTGGGGGTGAACGAGTGTGAACGAGTATGAACGTGGGGAATGGAGTGGTTGCTCGTAGTAGATCCGTCTACAGACTTCGACGCCAGAAGAGGGGGAGCTGGTATTGGCAGTGTCGAACTTCGGGGTGGCGAAACGGACACTGATGATTTCATGGTTGGAAAGGGTTGTCTGCCATTGAAGCTTGCAGGCGACGAAGGTGTCGAGGGGGATACACCACTGGCGCTACTATCACTTCTATTCCGGTATTGAGCCACCTTATCCTGAAATGTTGTGTTGATTGGGGATAGGTTTGACGGTGACATTTTCCCCAAATCATCGGCAGACCTAGACCAGGCGCGACGAGATATAGTTCGTAGATCTCCCAGACCACCCGATGAGGTCGTCGGTGTGGATGGAGAGGGAGGTATAGGCTGATTCGGTATGTCTAACGAACCAGGGTGTCTTGAAGAAGAGAGATCCAGAACAGAGCTAAAAGCGCGTCAATAAGAGATAGAAGCAGTCATTCTTTGATAACGCTCACCGACTGGCCCCACCGCCATACGTGTCTAATATAGGCCTCGGATCTGTTGGTCGAGAAATCTTGTGCTTCCTTCCTGACGAAGTGCTGGATCTGGGTTCGGAGGTGCTGGTGACGATTTTGGATGCAGAAGCGCTACGATTGAACCACTTCGATGGTTTTGAAAGGAACTGTGTAAGTCCCGTCGACGGCGACGTTGAACGAGGGAGGCCAAGGAAAGCAGGAGACTGCTGCGAGCTGAGTTGAGCCGCCGAATCCTGGGGGCTCAATGAATTGGGAGACGGAGCATTACGTCGTGGGGCCATTTCGATGAAAAGAGGTGGAATCCCGTATAAAAAGCGAGACTGGTCGAAGCGGTGGACGTGGACAAGTTGAAGGACCCAATCCAAGCCTAAAAAGTCCCAAAATATCGCGCGGAAAAAGGCTCGAAATCACTGGATTATCTACTCCGTTGCATCAGCATCGCGTCGAACGGTGAGTACAACGTCAACGAACCTTACAAAAAGCTGAAAGTCTTTGATCATGGGAGAAGTGGAAAACGCGTACTTGAGCTCACGAGGTGAATGTGCCCAGAAAAGATAGGGGCTTATTTGTTTGGCCTCCACCGGCGATTACGCTGCGACTCAGTCGATCATTTCATCTGCCCAACAGCTTCCGACAGCGCCACCTTGTCATGATGGGTAGCTCGTTGAAAGTCTATTGCTTGCCCTTCGAGGTACTCCTGTATTCGGGCCTACGTGCAGACGTGCCAAGGACCAACCGACGACCATCAGCTGTTGATCAGGCGACGTGGACTCCGGACGGCCCTCAGCGATCGGCTAGACGTGGGTGGCCACATTCCTCAAAGATCAATGATGGAGCAAATCCATGGACTCCATGTTCAGCCTGAGGCACCCGCCCAAGACTTGCAGGTTCAATGTTTCCCCAGAAACCTCCTTATCTCAACGTTTTTCGCGCGTGTTTTTACACGGAGTTCACTTCCCTCATTTTCCCCACAAGTAACTCTTCTATCAACGCCAGAAATCTGGGTATTCGATGCATCACCGAATAGCCGCAAGTAATATTATCCGAACCCTCGTTTCTATTCGTGTCCATAGCCTAATCTCACCATATGAGGAATAGACTGGTGCGCACACTGATTTATAGTCGCTGCATGCAAGCTCGAAGATAAAATGGTAAAACTTCACGCTGTAACCAATCCGCGCCCTTAAACCACCTTGTGCAACGGTCGCGGTGATATAGAGTCGCTGCGGTTTCGATCAAAGCTAAGCTGAAGGTACACTGTCAATGGTCATCTCGGATGCTGTATCCACGACTGAATTGATAGGTGGTCCCACCTATTTAGAGGGCTATTCAAGTAGAGTTCTGTAGCAAATAAGTACGTAGCCATCAAATTGTGATCAGTTAATAAAGATCAAGAATTGGTCGTCTAGCGCCCGGGGGATAGCTTTTTGGATACTTCTAAGAGTCTCTTGGGTCCCCCGCTGTGTTATTGCTTCTGAGGGCGAATGTTCAACGTTACCAGCTGATCGTTCTTGGACGTAAGCTTCAGCGCTTACACAAGCGCCCAGAATTATTGATCTGGAGGGCCTGAGGATGGCTAGTTCCTGGAAGTGCCTTCCAGATTGGGTGTACATACATATGATCATGGTTAGCATTAGGCTTTTTGGCGGGATGTGATATGGGAACCCGAGACCCGTCAATATTCCCTGTCCTAATCTAGAGCATGTGCAATGCAGGCAGCGAACTCGTAGCATGGCGATGGCTATGTATATAAAACACGATTTAACTGGAGAGTGACATCCTACATCATTAAAACATATGTACCGATACAGACAGTCCGCAGATGATAGCTAGTACTTCGTGAAGAGTCTGGCAGTTCGTAATTGGTTACTGAAAATATCAAAGCAGAAAGCTACAACTCATAAACGTAAGTATACGCATAGTCATCATTCATAACAAAGAATAAATATCTTTCCCTCCTTCACCGAAAGAATAACCGCGCCCTGAGACTGATCGATGTTCAGCGTTTCTACACTGTCCAAATCCAGCTCCGGCGGTGTGTCTAACGTCCTGACCACACCCTCAACTCCAACCTGGGGTTCTTCATCAGTGGGAGTATGCCCGCCACCGGGCTCCGAGGGATAAGGCGGGAAGGTCACGAATCGCAGCCACTTCGCATCTGGATCCGAGGTTGGTCTGTCCATATCACTATCCACGTACTCTATCCACACCGCATGACCAAAGTCTACAGCGACTAGAGGTCTCGGTCGTTCGTTCAGCCCGCCATTGTCATCTTCCTCTTCTGTGCTGTCCAATACGCAGACGACCTCGAAGGGATTGCTGACATACCACAGACGCATCAGAGCGTCATCCGTGGATGATGAGGGATGGAAACCATTAAGTGGAGAGGAGAGTGGTGAGGACGATGATGATGGCGAAGGTGGCGAACTAGAGGGCTCTGATGGTTCTATCTGTGGCGCAGGGGTTAGGAAATAGCCAGTATCGTCCGGTCCAGAGGCATGGATCCAGTTCTCCTGGGACAACGGGACCCGGAAGTAATGCTGAGCGAGCACAAATCTCGTCCGATGGGTATCTGGGTCATGTGATGCGAGCAATACAACGGTGCAGCTAACGCGGGGGATAGCTGGCAAGCTTGGCCACCACTGTCGCACAAAGTGTGCGCTTTCTGGATACCAAGGAGGGAAAGGGAAGGGGTTTTGGCCATGAGGGGTGTCAATGGGAGTGGGAGGAGGTGAGGCAATGAGGGGTAATATTGGAGGGGATGGTTCGGTCGTTAGTTCAGTCGGCATTGGCGTTCCAGGGTGCTCGCCAGCGTGAGTTTGATCAAAGTCATTCCGCCCCGGTGGTGGGGGGAAGAGAAACCGTTTCGTGAGTGTTTGAGCTGGGGCGACATGGGCAGCTATGGTGGGGATGGACGATTTGGAGGTTAACTGTTTCTTATGCGCTTCCAGTAAGGATAGCGGGTAGAAATACTGGAATGCCGAGTCGCTTTCCTCAGAATGGATGACGATGTTACGCTCATACAATATACAGGACCAATTTGACGACATCTTCTGTGTGGCGCGTCAAGGGTAGGGCCTGAAGGAGAGGAGAAAAGACGTACACATTCGATACCGGTGTCGATGAAGACGTACTCTGGCTTGTCCCAGTCAAGTAGAGCGTAAAGCCCTATCGTATTCGAGATTGATACCCAGACGAAAGCGGCTAATAGTCTGGCACTAGGATCCAAAAGGAATACGTTCATTACAACCCCCGTTGTCTTGAATTCCATAACACGTGAGAATGTTGGGGGTGGGCGATCCCTCGTATCCTTTAGAGCAAGTCTCGGATCTTCAGGGAAATAGAGCTTCATCAATACGAACTCCATGACTCTTTGATCATCGTATCTGTCCCTATACGTTGAGCTCACGACATGCCTAGTATCGAAACGGAACGAACTTACGATCCAGCAACCACCTTGGCCATGGTAAAGAAAACTGTCCGCTCTTCAAATTCAACCCGACACTTCCACAGTTCCCATCTCTCGCCCGGATTCCACTGTGCCAGACATTTATCTGACTGAACATCCCAGCAAACCACCTTGCCGCTTTTCGTGGCACACAATGTGTAACTTGACGTGATCGGGGAAAGCCAATCAACATCTTCATTGGGTGGCGCACTGACGACCTTGTACCATGAATCAAAGCCATCAGGCTCTCCTCCGTCTGCATCGGGGTGCAAGCTACCATTCGACGATGAGGTTTGCAAAGGCCTTGGCGCACGGACTCTCCACGCTCGCTCGTATCGGGTGGCCGTGTTCACGGCGCGAATTAGCTGCTCCGCACTCAGGTCGGAAAGGCGTTGGAATCCTCGGAGGGGGAGCGCTCGACATCGTCGCAGGAGATCGTTGGCAAGTTTCCGATAGACCGGTTTCGTCGTAGAGAATGTATAAAGCGATTTGCAAGTCTGGTAAAAAGTTCGGATGGGGGATTAGCCTCGTTTACCAGAAGCAATGAAAAGGGCCCGCTGGGGGATGAGAAGGTCCGTATAAGGAGTAGTAAGATGCGCAGCAGGTCCTACGTGGGTGTCTCAGTGTTCAGAAAGTGATAATTTGCCACTGATCCCGTCCAAGCAGCGTGCCGCCATGATAGCCACAAACGAGGATGGCCTTGGCGCTTCCTCCATCTTTATCATTCATCCCTCGGTACCAAGAATCCCCCATGTAGTAAGATCATCACAGCAAGACAGACTCACCAGATGAAGCGCGTGTATATCCCGTAGATCCAGGTAGAAAGTTATGTTGAGAAGGAGATCGTATGGCAAAGTATGAAGGGACATGATACCAGCCTCCTCTGAAACCTTCGCTCAGAGCCCTTTGTATTGATCCTTCTGGTCGCGTATCGAAGCTACTTTCGAGGACAGAACACCGTTCTGGATCCCGAAAGATGAAGTATCGCTGGGAATTCAGTGGGTGAAGCAAAATAAGTGGCGTTAAGGCTACTGCTAAGTCAGTACACGAGGTGTTCCCACGGTCAGAGAATAGTTCTCACAGTCAGCGGCGCAAGGAGTTATGGTCTCCGACCAGTTTTCTTCCCCTCCTCCACCATGTTCGCCGTTCTTGCTCGTCCCGTTGCTCGTCGTGCACTTCCGCAGAGTATACGATGCATGTCTCAAGGATCTTTGTCACAGCGACCTCAGCAAGAACAGCCCCATTCGTCGTCGTCTTCGTCGTCGGCTGAATCGTCGTCGTCCATCCCACCCGACCCGACGCCCGAACCAACAGGACCTACGTCGCTGCCAAGCTTGGACATTTCTCCAGCAGATCAAGTGAATGAGCGACAGCGGACGGGTGCCAAGTCCTCAAAAGACTCACTATCATCTACCGAATTGAGGCGGCGAAATATGGGACGCGTCTCGCTGGCAGTTTTGGCACTGGCTTTTGGTGTAAACGCTGTTTATATGGGTCGGGAATACGATGCGGAGGAGCTGAAGGCTCGCAAAATGGTGTGTCGCGTTTTAAGGAATTTTCATCCGTTCGTTCGCTTATATGAAACTCGGGTCAGAAAGCGGAAGATGCGCCCGCTTCGCGCTGGGGTCGAACAGCCGATCGCTTCAAAGATCTCTTCGACGTGCGTAAAATGATGATGAGGTACTCGGTATCGCGACGTGCTAACAATCTTGTCCTCAGTTCTTCAACAAACCAGCCTGGCCGGAACTTCTCCCAGCACAGCTACCACCGCCGCATGCCAAGCCATATACCATCTTAATTTCTCTGGATGATCTGCTCGTAACTTCAACGTGGGATGTGCGTGAAATTGCACTATGTCTGCCGTGTTAGACGAAGCTTATCAATGTCTTACAGCGTCAATATGGCTGGCGGACGGCTAAAAGGCCTGGCGTAGACTATTTCCTGGCCTACATCTCCCAGTTTTACGAAGTTGTCATCTTTACATCACAATACCACTATGTGAGTTTTTCTAACGACTCTTCGATAAACCCGCTCAATCTTTCTACAGACAGCCATGCCCATCCTAGAAAAGCTCGACAAGTATAATTTCTTCATAACACATCGTCTATTCCGTGATGCTACTCGATCTGTGAACGGAAAGATTGTGAAAGTGTGTAATTCCCTTTGGTCCTTCGGCGTTCTGATTCGCTTAACCCTCATCTAGGACTTATCATACCTTAATCGCGACCTATCAAAAGTGGTTCTCTTAGATACCCACGAGGACCATATCTCAACACACCCCGAAAACTCCATACTACTGCCCAAATGGACGGGTGACCCCCAAGATAAAGGGTTGATTGCAATGATTCCCTTCCTGGAGTGTGAGTCTTATTTCGCTGGTATCTGGTAAGCCCTCTCTGATGCACCCCATGTACATTAGCCCTTGCTATCTACAAAGCTCCCGATGTCAGGCCGATATTGGAAGCCTACCAGGGCAAGAACATACCTATTGAATACGCCAAGAAGGAGGCGGAAGCCAAACAACGTCATATAGAAGAATGGTCTAAAAAGTCCAAGGGCCTGTCAGGCGGTTTGACCTTGACCGGCCTCTTTGGTGGCGTTAGTATTTTTTCGTCTCATTTCTTTCTCGCCGATGAATAACGTCATATGCCACCTCTAGCCGGCATCAAGCACTCGCTCGCCTATTCCTCCTACGTACCTCGAGCAAAAGCGTATGGAAGCTCAGCTTCTATACAAAGAAGAGCAAGCGTACATTGCCGCTCATAGCGAAGAATTTGATAAGCTTTTGGAGCAAGATCAGCTGGCTATGAATCAGGGGACGCCGAGCTCCTTATTTGAGATGTTTGGAATGATGGCTGGCCAGAAGAAGGACGAAGGTGACAAAGACAAGACGGTCGCTTCAACGGATGTGGGGACGAGCTAGACTCCCTTCACCGCAGTGGAGGTCGTTATGGTTGACAGGGAAGTGATTTGCTTCATGACTTCTTGTTTATCAGTAATACTATCTTGCTCTTCATCGCGTAATCTGACTGGGCGTATATTCTTATAATGATACTAATAATCCCCCCTCTATGTTAGGCCGGATTATTGGCTAGTTCACACCCATGTGTTGTGTTCCTTAACTGTGAGAGAGAAGTGAACCTTTGCCGAGTGTTCTGCCTAAAATCTGACAGGTGACCTCACAGTGTCTCTTTTGTAGCTATTCATAGCCACCAGGCATGCGGTACCTACCTCTAAGTTTCTATTCGGTCCTTGAGTGTCGTATTCAGCGTCATCAAAACTCCACATCGAAAACATTATTGAGCTGGATGAAGTCGTTTACCGACCCCTCCTCCAGCTTTAAGGAGCGAAAGCACTATGTTCGTGACGTGCCTCGATGCAGCTCTCGCGATCTGGTGTGGGGCGTTTTGGGTACTCTTTGCCTTCGCGGTCTCACGCAAAGGCTCATCTGACCTCCTCGGTTCCCATCCTTTCTGCCAACTGATCCAACGGCTTCTGGCCATCCAGTCTCTTTGGCGTTACTTTTCCCCACTGGTCAAGAAGCGATTTTGAACATCCCTCAGAAGCACGAATGTCCACACGCACGCGAAACTTTCTTAGCCTCAAAGCATAATGTGACGGTACAGGTATATATAGCTAGTTGGCATACGTGAGCGAGCGGTGAGCGCGGCCTTCACTTACCTAAAGCCACCAACGACCAGAGCAAACCACGACCATGAGCGAAAAAGTAGCGACTACCAAGGCTGACCGATTCAAGAATAGCCGGGCATACTGTGAGTAAACTGAGTCGTTGTTCGTTTGTTATTGGTCTTATCAAAGCAGGGCATGCATTTGTTGCATTTTGGGGAATGGTGCTATTTGGTTACGATACGTTCGCATTGAACCCTCTTCTGATGTTTTTGCATTCTCATGGGACTTCAGAGGTGTCGCGGGTGGTACGTGCAACACCCTATTCCTTCGTCTATCGCTGTTCCCGCAATTGAATTCTATTTTATCTCTTCTAGGCGTTGTAGCCAATGAGTTCTTTCGAGAGTATTTCGGCCTCATTCGGGACGGCGTGAAAGATCAGGTGTGTCATATCACTCTGTCGTGTTTTTTGGTGACGGAGTCCTTTGAAGAAACGTATCGACGCTGTATCATCCAATGTTGTTTCCGTGCTGCAAGCGGGTGCTTTCTTCGGTGCTCTCGGTAGCGCCCCGATATCTGGTTGCGTACTCAATAACCCATTCATCCAAGACATACAACTCATTGCTAGCAGCTCGAATTGGACGCCTGAAGACTTTATATTTCTTCGTAGTGATTTTCATCGTTGGGGCTGTTAGTGTCTTTCTACACCTGGAGATCAAAGCTCACTCATCAGGCATCTCCCGCAGATCTTGACAACTGTGGCAAGCGGTCCGAACGGTCTGGCAGAGATTTATGCGGGGCGAGTCATCTCCGGTATTGGGATTGGTGCCATCTCAGCGGTAGCGCCAGCGTACGTGTCTGAGTGTGCACCGAAGGACGCAAGGGGAAGGATAACCGGTGTCTTCCAGATCATGGTACGTTACTCAGTCCACCTCTGCTTGAGTGTACATTCACCTCTTGTCAGGTGGTAACTGGCGTGATGCTGTCATACTTCATAAACTGTCGGTCATCTCCGCAATGTGCTGGTAATCATTGATACTGAGTATGATTGCTAAGATGGCATTGGCGTTCACATCCATCGCGGCGAACAGATCTGGAAAATCCCATTTGGGGTCCAGCTCATCCCGTCTGGCTTAATGTGCCTGGGACTGCTCACCGTCAAGGTGCTGTCACCGTCAGAATTCCTTCCAGATTACAGCTCTCAGACTTCATCAGGAATCGCCTCGTTGGTTGGCGTCAGTGGGCCGTACGAAGGAAGCGCTCAAGAATTTGGCGTACTTACGCAAAGGTACTATCGAAACCCCCGACGTCCTCCACGAGATGGCAGAGATAGAGGCTACTATTGAGGAAGAGCGCGTTGCCAGGGAGGGATTGGGGATCAAGGAAGCTTTCTTGGGCAAAGGCAACTTCATTCGCTTCGTAATTGCATTTGTCGTCTTCCTGGGACAACAGTTGACCGGTCAAAACTCTATCAAGTATGTGATTGTGCTTAGGCTGAATAGGTCCTCTTCTGACAGTCAACCCAGCTATTACGCACCACAGATCTTCGAGTCCGTGAGTGCAAGATCTCCTTACTTCTAAATTACTAATCTCATCTAGGCTCTTCCGTTTCTAGATTGGTTACACGAGCGCGACCAGTTCTCTTCTCGCGTCCGGAATATACGGCGTCTTGAAAGTAGTAGCCACCACTTTCCTGGTACTGTTCGTGGTCGATTCCATGGGGCGCAAGCGACCATTTCTCATATCCGCCGTGGGTATGGCAGTTGTGTTCTTCATCACCGGGGCAATCTTGAAAACACACCCACCCCCACCCCCTTCTCCCAACTCTGCCAATAACCCACCGCCACCAGCAAGCCAAGCAATGGCAGCAATGATATACTTCTACGTCATTTTCTATAGTTTGGGCTGGGGAGGGTTGCCGTGGATCTACTCCTCCGAGATATTCCCTACCAGGACGAGGCATTACGGATTAGCTGTAGCGAGCGCGTCCCAGTGGTTATGGAGTGCGCACCCAGTTCTCCTCTCATAAGGATGAAGTACTGACCGTTCTCAGACTTCGTCATCTCTAAGGCAACTCCGTCCATGCTCTCTACTCTGGGCTACAAGATATTCTTCATGTATGGCGCATTCAATCTCGGCCTTCTTGCAACGTTCGCCATGTCAGTCTCCCATATTCAAGCTTCACCGTTTGCTCAATTGCTAATGTGCGGTACAGATTAATTCCTGAAACGAAGGGTCGCAGTTTGGAAGACATGGATGTTATATTCGGCTCAATCACGGCTGAGCAAAGGCAGGAAGACATTAAACAACGGGAAAGAGGTGAAATGCCTGGGCTTGATGCGCAGGCCGTTGTCTGACTCACTACTCCCTTTTCATAGCCTTAGAGTTACGATCCAGCCAACCAGAGGCCGTTTCTACGCGGCAGGAATCGATGGATGAGAAAGTATGACAGCCCCCCGGTTCATTGATATAAGTAAACCGAATGCACACATGATCTAGGCGTAGGCAGCCAACATGAATTCTGATACACAACTCATTACTTGGCGCCAGTAAGGGCCTTCAGCTTGTCTGTTACTTTCTTCGGTAGAGTGACCAAAGCAGCACATTTAGCAGGTTTCTTGACCTCGGCCACATCGAAGGTAGGTTTCTTTTCGTGTGACTGGCCTCCCCAGCATTTCTAGAAGATCACGATCGCTTAGCATATGAGCGCTCGGGGGAAATATAGACACTGACAAAGAACAGGTCGAACTCTTTGCTCTTGTAAATGTCAAGTTCGCCAGCGGGGATCTTCCATTTGAACAGTTTGCCCGCAGCAGATGCGTAGACACGGAAGCCCGAGTCGACCCAGAAGCAGCCTTGGAATGAGGTTTCTACCCTGCGAACCAAGTCAAAGTCCGGTGTGCGTTTTATCATTCTAGCCTTATGGCTGGCTGATGCCGTCGCAGTGGCTTCAATCAACGCACGAGCCCAGAGCTCAGCAGCAAGGTGAATATTGAGCTCTGCAACACTCCCACCTGCCGAAACGCCAAAGTTTACTGCCGGAATGACGGACGCCTTCAAGAAACCTTCTCTAGGGCGTCACTGAGGTACTAGTGGGATCAGAAACTATTTGCGCACCCTTAGCGTTGACCTCAGCCGAAGCTGATATTCCAAAATCTGAATAGCGAAAAATTGACGAACACTATAAAGAGGACGGAAGGGATTACACGAACCTGACTGCTTGGTACCAAAGTGCGCGTCCTTGCCCTTTGGCGTCTCTTGGCCATCCGACGAATACCATAAGTGAAGCCCTTCGAAGGTATATGAGAGCTTTATGTTGGTGTCTATGTTGACTTCCAAGTGTCCTTCAGCTTTGCCCTTGAGTGAGAAGTACGGGCCAATTGAGAATATTCTGAGAAGGGAGTCAGTCGCAGATTATTCTAATCTGGGACATTGACGTACTTCGGGATACTAAAACCTGGGAGGCCAAGCTCCGTGATGAGGGAGAGCTCAGGGGGATGGAATCCTCCCTAAAGTGAAGCTTCAGCATCGCGGGCCCGATTCATGTGGAATGGCGTCGTCCTTACCGACATCTTGATAGCAATGTTCAAGTTAGCCCACACCTCTCCACTCATACCTGAAAAACGCAATCAGGATACTGAACCCATTTAACGAAGGGGAATGAAGTATACCTCCAAAGGCAGACATATGGTCCACCCCCGTAAGACTACCAACCAGTACGATACCGGCATGCATTGTCACCTCTCCGCCAGAAGTAACGGCCACGTTGAAGTCGAGTGCTTGCGAAGTGGAGCATTTAGTTGGCCAATCCGGGCTCTTCTCAAACTTGGCACTTGGGCCAGTAAGGTTCAGCTTGGTTTCTTGAAGTTCTGGCTTGATGGTCACTTGCGTTGCCTCTGTCCGATGCGTAAGTGATACGGAAATACAACTCCCACAGGAACGAACTTACTGCTGAGTGTGGTCGAAATATCCTTCAACTTGTCTCCAACCCACTTACCAGCATTGTGGATCGTGGTAGCTGTGACTTTGACTACATGGTCAACCCAATCATCAAGAGGGATGACGTTGGAAGCGAGTCTGACGACCGGATGGTATGTCTTCAAGAACCCATAGACATCTCCGATGATTGAGGATACGTCAAAGTTGGCCTCTCCCAAGAGCTAACAAGAACGAAAATTAGGGAGAGCGATCCTATGTACGCGCGAGTAAGTTGAACTGACCCCGATGAACGCGTAATTGATGTTCCTGTGATCATGGAATGGAGTAAGTTGGATATGTCAAGATATAATTCGGATGCGTACTCAGGACGCGCCATTTTGTCGAAGTTGCCGTCTATGGTCATCGTATGGATGAGTGGCGAACTGCCATCTCTGCGCTGGACTTTGGACTGGGTATGCGACGGTAACGTCTGGTCATCTGCAGTCCGCATGTCCGCAATCCTAGCGAAGGGACCATGACCACACTACATACGAAAGGAGTGAGGCAAAGGTAAAAGAGTATGAGTTCGCCTCCCCTTACACTCTCGGGTAGGCGGACGATCTTGTTGACGGGTCCATCGTGGTCGAACACATTGTGACATCCGGATGCTTCGTCATCACTCTCGCAGACGAGACGGATATCTTGATCAAGGGTATTTGGATCACAATCAAGGATAACCCAGCCCGCAGCGGGAGTGATGTCAGTCAGAACTTCCGGGGTCGCCAACTAGAGCAAGTATGAGCGGCCTTGTTGCGGCAGAGAGAACGATGCCTTGGAAAGGTATTTACCAGCTTAAAGTAGCCACGCCAGGCGTTGTCTGCCGGGAGGTCATAATTGCATTCTCCCCCGAAGCAGGGTTTGCTCCAGTCGTTGACGGCACCGCTGGCGAGAGCGGATGACAGATATACCGTGAGAGATGCAAGCTGGAGTGCAAGCTTGCGAGCCATGGTAAAGCCTGGGAGTGACTTGGGGACTTGACGGTTTTTCGTGTGCGTTTAAGTAGGTTCTGGAGTCCATGATCGTTAATCGGAGCCGTCGGGAGCCAGCCTACCATTGGATGTTCACTGAACAACGCCTCTAATCGAAAGTAGCAAGGGTTTGTTCCAAACACTTTGGAAGACGAAGGTTGACATTGGTCATTGATTCAGCACTGGTAGCGAGGTTTCAGACCCATCGGAATGGACTTGATGTATGTTCTTAGGCTGCTAGTGGAGATGGTAGCAGGTGGTAGCCTCAAGAGGTGGAAGGGCGAACTCAAACAGGGCGTACTGGTTGAGGAATGATGTGACATTCTTACTTCCCCCGACCCCTAGCGACATTTGGGACCTCCTGACTAAAGCGGCAACAAATCCATTGACGATGTCTTACACTTTGTGATCTACGATATGTTCAGTGGGTTGGCTATCTTCGTTGCAGCGAGCTGAAAAGGGGAGGAATGAGACATATGTTTGAGAGTCATTTTCAAAGTTACCTTGCTCTCTCTGCAGAATGGCGGCTCGTCTGTGCTCTGCGGAGACACTACCAAACACCACATCCATATCTTCCAAACTACGACCTCTTGTCTCAGGAATGAGCCTAGCACAAATAAGAACATACCCCACTGACCCATCAAGCAGATACTCACACGGAAAATGCGAGCAAAGCCCCCATATTTATCGCTCCGAAAAAGAAGAAGATCTTGTAGCCCAGGGCAGACAACATCGATGGAGTCGCTTTGGAAATGACAAAGTCTTAGGTGATTCATGGTTAGCACTCGAGAAAGATATTCGGCGAACACCATTAAGTGGCTTACTCCAAAGCCACTGGGATGAACTAGCCACTGCTAGACCATAATGTCTTGTCCGTGTGGGAAAGATCTCGGAAGAGTAAATCCAAGGAAGACCGCCCCATCCAACGGCATAGAAGATGACGAATAAATAGATCATTGCAGCCATAGCCTGTCCAGAAGCCGAGGGGGTGGCGGAGACGGCATCGCCAGGGGATGGTGGAGGGTGTGTTTTTAGAATCGCGCCAGTGATGAAGAAGACTATTCCCATGCCAATCGCAGAAACGATAAATGGGGGCTTGCGTCCGACAGAGTCAACGAGGATGAAGACCAGGATGAGGGTCCCCACGACCTTGAGAACACCATATATCCCGGAGGCTAGAAGTGAGCTGCTGTTGCCCGTGTATCCAATCTAGCACGGTGCAGGAAAGTTGGTCAGTCTCTGGGAACGCGGCAAGTTACCCACCGACTCGAAGATTCTCGGGGCGTAATAACTAAAACTCGGGTATGAAAAGAGAAAAAAAACTTCAAATAACGGAGTAACTCACTTGATCGAAGTCTGTCCAGAGAACTGTTGCAGTAGAAACGAAGTAAACGCGAGAAAAAAACGTATGAAGTTTCCTTTTCCTAGAAATGCCTCCCGAAGACCAAGATCCTTCCTGGCAGCGCGCTCTTCTTCGATTGTCGTCTCAATTTCGGCCATTTCGTGTATGACGTCATAGGAGTGCGTAGGTCGTTTTCGTAGATAGGCCAAGTTGCTGATGGATTTGTGGGTATGCCCAACGGACGCTAGCCAACGGGGAGACTCCTGAAGACCATGAGCACGAGACGACCTGTGGAAGAACACGTTCAAGGTACCTTAAGTGTGAGCAGCCCGATGCACATCAAGCCAGCTGGAATTAGTTGAATCCCGAAGGGGATCTTCCAAACCTGCGTTCCGCCATGGATATGGAGGCTTATGCCATCTGCGGGAAGATGATTGAGCGAGTTGTTCACGCAACGTGGGATGATAGGCCCACAATTGACGAAATACGAAAACATGACCCCGACGACGACCTGAACCGTAATTCGGCCTCAATCAGTGGTTCGCACCACGAGGTAGACGACGCACCATGATTTGGAATATGCCAGTGATCCTTCCCCGTGCTTCTTTGGGTGCACATTCCGAGATGTAAGTTGGTCCGACAGCCGATATGCCACCAATCCCAATGCCGGATATTACCCGTCCTGCATAAATCTCAGCAAGTCCTGAAGGACCACTGGCTACGGTAGTGAGAATCTGTTAGGGTTGAGCAAGATTCACGGTGTTAAATGGTTGGCACATACAGCGCCAACAATGAAGATGAGCGTGAAGATGAATAAAGTCTTGAGTCGGCCAATTTTAGCTGTAAGGAATGAAGCGTCAGACCCACGTTTGGGGGGTAAGTGAGAAAGAACTGCACCAGAGACGGGTGCACTCCCAAGCGCACCAAAAAAGGCACCAGCCTGGAGAACAGAGACGACATTGGATGTTACAGAGTCGATGCGTTTCTGAAGGCCCGGGTGAGCTCATACAAATGGTGAGTCTGACCGAGTACTTATCTCACTTGATCAGCGACTCCGTTGTGGGTAAGGCCGAAGTATTCTCGGAAGTAATCATTCGCAACGACGCCTAGGGGAAAGTAGTTCAATTAAGATGGCGTTGTTGAGGCAAAGGCCTTTCGGCAATTACCTCCAGCAACGCCGCTGTGAGAATAATAAATAAAAGTGGGTCTGGCAGAGTGACTTGAGTCAATTCTGCGCACTCACGTATCGTACCCGAACAGTATCATCCCCCAGAATGCGACTAAGGCGTGAACTAAACCGAAGCAGCCAATTTCATCACCTACGACGCGTTCGAGCTGACGACGTCGACTTACGATACGCGCGGCTGTTCCTAAATCTGGGTGACTCGTCGGTCATTTGGGCAAGATGGTCAATGTGATGAGAGAAGATCCACTCTAGAAGCCTAGGAAGCGGGCAGCTGTATCATCCATCTTATACATAGATAGCATGAGTTGAGCGCGAGAATGAGAAGCATTCGGCGAGGAGTAGAAGGCACCAACATTGACCAATCGTTCGGTTCATCAAACCACGGAAGCAAGTTCATGTGACGTGCTTGGAGTCTCACACCTATGGTGCACAACTGCCTATCCGCCTCTGACCTGACCTGTTCCTTGGAGAGTACAAATCACCGAGATCAGTCTGCTTTCGAGTGCATTTTGATCACGGGGTCTCAGGTGCCGGTGAGGCTTGAGGCTCGCATGGGTGAGTATGTAGATGACGAAACACTTTTCGACCTGGACACTCACAGCCTACAGAATCTCCTTCAAAGACTGCGAAAATCGTCACATGGGCATTCGCGGTCGGTCACGTTGGAGCAAATAGACGGCTCTTGACACGACTGAAGCAGGGAGCGGGCATTGCAGATGGTTTGCCATTTCAGTTGGTGTTGTGTTAGTTCCAGTAATACTGTATTGATATCATCAGAGTTGACATTGCTGGAAGTTGAAAATTTGAAAGTTTGAGACGTTTGAAAAGAACATCCGAGTTGGTCTCGGACTCTCGACCCTGAGGGAGGAAGGTATGACGTCACGCGTCTTGGCACGTGCTGGTTCGTATCAGGAGAGACCCAGGCGCTTAAGTGACTGTCCCTTCGACCACTATGTACCCAACCACTACCTGACCGCGATGTGCCACTGGATTTCAGTCTCTCCGTCCCACAGCGCGTCTAGAAAGTTAATGATAGGCTTTATCGCTGTTTCCGCATTATATGAAGAAAATTGACCGTTTGTGCCTTCATGTACTATGTAGACCCAAAGCAATGGCCCAGTCACCAGTGTCGTAACAATGTCGACACATTTCAGTGTCGATAGACCTTTCTAGCTACTTTTGGATGAGATGGACCTCGTTGATGGTACACTTGCTCAACGTCTCGTACAAGAAGGGTTCACCGCCGAGGGGTGTGGGTAATTTTTCATGTGATGGCTGTCGATGCGGGCTTTGTTCAGGCTCGTG
Organism: Pleurotus salmoneostramineus; assembly: GCA_002583695.1. Taxonomy (NCBI): domain Eukaryota; kingdom Fungi; phylum Basidiomycota; class Agaricomycetes; order Agaricales; family Pleurotaceae; genus Pleurotus; species Pleurotus salmoneostramineus. Next base: position 34,967 of record BEWF01000180.1, read on the forward strand.
ACCAGCTGTCTATGATACTTATGCTATCGACGGTCTTCTTACCTAACGCGAGCACCTCACAGTGCCCTGGTTACGAAGCTTTTGTCCGGTCCGTTCGGCGTGCTTACTTTGTTTTAGAGAAGGAGATCGCAAATGTAACTCGTTGCAACTCTTCCAGCTTTCAGGCTCTTCCCAACTTCAACGCGCCAACTCTATCAGTCGTCGTCGAGCTCGATCTATCGAACCCTTATCTATCTCTTCACTTTCCCGAAGCTGCAAGACACTGCCGATACACCGCACCGACTCCACACCTAGGTTCGAGGAAAACGTCAGGAACGGGTGAAAGTGGATAATCCCGGTCCATCTTATTATTCTTAAGCAACACTTGTAGTATCGGTGGTCCAGAGCAAATCCCGGGCGTGTGGCAAGCGTCCAAGGCGATGCAACCAAGGGTCGTACAACCTCGACAGTTTTCTCCAAGGAACTTCCATCTATCGAGGTATCAGTGATTTGCCCAAGATCAGCGATGGCAAGCATGTCGATGCCACCATCTTCGTTCCTTAGATCCCGGGGTCAACTACTTACTCTGTATCATATAAAGTAAGTAGTTGGATGTCACTCATTCACCATTCTCGCTCATGTCTGACATCGTTGGTACTCTCTCCGCGCAGCATTCTGTGGATCCCAATGGATCTCTCACGATTGATGTCACCCTCACACTTCCTCCTGCAAAGATGGCGCCAAACTTGACCATTTCCTACCATTCGGCCGCGAATAACGCGTCGGCCATTGGAATGGGATGGACTATCAAAGGAATCTCGTACATCGAACGTGTCGCTGCCACCGTAGCCCAGGACAATATACGCGGTCTGTAGTTGCGTCCTTTCACTGGGTCTGGACATTTACGTGTTTCTCTGTTTCTGTGGATAGGTTCGGTCAACTATGACAGCAACGATCGTTTTGCCCTTGATGGCCAGCGTCTTATGTCCATCGGGAACAACGAGTATCGATATGAACTCGAAACGTGGTCCAAGATCGTCGCGCACGGTGACTCAGTGAACCCAGACTACTGGGTCGAATATCTTCCTGACGGAACTCAGAGAACGTTTGGCAATACGTCGGTGAGTCACGGCCATCCTTTTGATACGCTTTTCTCACCCCTTCTTTTCCAGGACTCCAAAATCAAGGCTGCTGGTGGTAATGGCACTCGTGCCTGGGGCGTAACCGAGAACATTGACCCCTTCAAGAACTATGTCTCATACGCGTACCTCAACGACACCAACTCTGGCGCGTTTTACCCGTCCCAAGTGCGGTACGGAGGCAACAAATCCTTGAGCGTGTCTCACCCGCACCAAGTCGACTTTACCTATGTTGAACGACCAGACGTCCTCACTCGCTACGTGGGAGGTTACAAAGTTTGCACCGACAAGCGGCTCTCTACTATCATCACCCATGTTCAAGGAAAGCTAGCGCACACGCACACCCTGAATTACGACGACGCCCCGCTCAGCAATGTCAGTCGTCTGACCTCCATCACGTTGAGCGACGCGACTGGCGCGAAAGTTCGCCCGCTGACATTCGACTGGAATAACGGGGACGCCTCTGTCTTCGATGCCCCCCGTAGTCCCAAGCAAATCAAGTCCGACACTTCCGCTTCCGTCATGGCATTGGATGTCAATGCCACTGGCAAATCAGATCTCGTCTTGGCCACTAAACGCTTTGTCTCCAACGCGTATCAGCTTCATCTTGAGGTCTATCCTTCTGATGACAATGGTGACGTCTCTACGACTCCATCAACCACTTTCCAAGGCCTTCCCTATCCGACTCAGTTGTTGCCTTTGGACTTCAACGGTGATGGACGCACAGACTTTGTACGTGTCGTGATCGTGTCTCATGCCCGTAGCCTCTGTTAACTCCTCTTTATCAAGCTTCATATCAACACGACGACCTCTGCACATATCTTGACCCTCATCATGTCCACCCCCAATGGTTATGTTGCCAAGGACTCGGTCACTTTCACCCCTAGTTACATCGGAGGTTCCTTTTGTGTTGGTGACTTCGAGGTTCGTCTCTCCTTCCTCTTGTCTGGACGTCGTCTTACAAACCGCTCTTTAGGGAAACGGGCAAGTTGGTTTATGCTACATCTATCAAGTACTGAAGAGTGGCACGCCGGAAATCAACTATATTCAATTCACCTCTGATGGGACCAAGTTCAATCAACTGCCTGCGTGCGAAGGACCATATGGTGTTGGGGTGAAAGATATTCAGGTCGTTACTGGAGATATGAATGGGAACGGGTATGTTGTTCATCTTTCCTAACATACATACCACGCGCTGAAATCGGTTGAATCAGTGCTGAGGATATTTTCATCCTATATTCTGCGTTCAAGAACAACACCAAATGTGTTCACATCGAACTTCTCCAGTCGGACGCAAACGGTCGCTTAACCTATCGTAGTGACAAGCCGCTCCTAACCGTCGCGGAGAGCATTGTCTGGACTTCAAACATCAACTTTTTCCCGTACGCCGCCGACGAAGATGCAAAGACTAGCATCCTTGTCGTCTCAAAGGCGACCGGCGGAACACTTCAACTCCAGATGATTCGTAGCTCTGGCCCTACTCTCCTACCGCCTGAGCCCGCCATCACTACCACCGTCGCCTACAATGGCAACGTCAGCCTCGCTAAAACGTCCTCGACAACGTCTGTCGACCTCGTGAACACGTTCCAAAACAAAGCAGCAAACCCTCCTCATACAGAGCTCACCGTCTTGCGGTTCTGGAACAATACCTTCTCCATCTTGAATACCGTCAGACAGCCAAGCTTGTCCTCCTCCTTTGTCACCTGGGCCGATCTTCGAGGCTTGGGTCGCGTCGACTGTTTGCTCAACACGATCGACTATCAAGGGAACTTATCGGTGAACAACATGCCTTGCGCCAGTGTCGCGCCGCCAGACTATATCAAGTCGTACCAAAATGGTCTTGGCGCTCGACTTGACGTCGACTACGCACCCCTCAGTGACCGGACTACTTATACCGTCGACGGCGTGGATGGCTCGGAATCCCCTCTTACCGCAGTCAACGCCCTTGCGCGTAACGTTTCCTTCATGGTTGATCTGTCCTCCTCCACGGTATCTCAATCCTCCACCCACTCGCGCGCTCAAATCGTGTACTTCCCTTCGTACGTTGTCAAGAAGCTCAAGTATACCCCTTACGCAGCTCGCACGGATGTTATTGACGAGAGCGACTACACATACCAGAATGCGAGGTATGGGTACGACGGTCGGGGATGGCGAGGGTTTGAGAAGGTCACCAAGACGGCTATCGTCATTGGATCATCGACCGCCACCGAGTATCACCAAGAGTTCCCTCTCATCGGTCAATCCAGTCTTGTCACTGTCTCCGACCTTCACAACGGGCAAACGCTGCAGACGACGGAGAACGTCTGGGAATCGATCAAAGGCAATCAAGGCGTTAATCAGTATGTTTGTTTGTCTCAGGTCAAGGAGCGCAACTTCGAGTCCGGTGCTTTCGCCCACGAAGCGGACCTCGTTTACGACCATGATGACTACGGAAACATTACGAGCATTACGACAACAACCCCTCAGACCCGTACCCCTCCTCTCAGCATTATCGCTACGTTCGCCAATGATCCAAACACATGGGTGCTTGGTCAGAAGTTGTCGGAGGTTGTCAAGCAGGATTCCTCAGTCTTGAAGCAAACGAACTGGTCCTACGTTCCTGGGACTCTTACGGCTCTCCAAGAGACCAAGATGGTCTCCTCTGATACTTGGTCTACCATATCGTATGAGTTTGACGCCGCTGGAAACCAATCCACCATCACTGGACCCGGTAATGCGCTCCAGAAATATACGTATGACACGACCTACACCAATGTTACCTCGTCAACTGTTTATACCGCCAAAGATGCCGACCCGCTCACCGAGACAGCCGAATACGATTTGGTCACTGGGAAGCCTACCATGGTGACATCACCCAACGGCGATACCAAGACCATCGAATATGACGTTTTGGGCCGAATGGTTCAGATTTCTGTTGACGGCCAAGTCGTTCAGAAACAGACGTACGAAGCGAATGGTGCCGATTTTTGTCGGGTTCAGTCCACGCAGACTGGTGACAGTGATGAGGCCGTCTGGTTCAAAACCATTCGCCATATAGATGCCCAGCAGCGAGTATGGCGGACCGAGGCGCCTACGCCTGATAATCCCGACATTATGATCTACTCGGATATTGAGTACGATGGAGCTGGTCGTATCAGCAAGAAAGCTCGTGGATACCTTCAAGGGACTTCGCCTACCTTTGCGGTCTTTGCCTATGATTCACTGTCTAGGTTGACTTCACACACACTTCCGCCCGCTTCGTCGGAAGTCTCTCCGGTGACCACTACCTACGTCTACTCATTCAGCAATGGCGCTACACATACGGAAACGACGTCTACAGATGGGCATACCACTGTCGTAACCTCCCGTGACGTCCAACATCTTCCCAACTCTCAGCCTACCGCCACCAACTTAACGAAGCCCTTCGTCATCAATTCCGTCAATGAACTCGGCCAATCTGTGACCACGCAGTACAACGGACTCGGTCAGCCCCTTCAAATCACCGATCCATCTGGCACCTGCCTCAAGTTGTCGTGGGATGGCATCGGACGTACGACCAAGCGCACAGTCACCAACGCAGACGGCGCCTCAGCTACTGATATACATCGCGCGCTTGCTGTTTACGACGACGCCAATGGTACCGTTACTATTACCAATGAACTAACTGGAGCCATATCAGTCACGGAGCTGGATTGGGTCGGACGCCCCGTCAAGAAGACCAATCCCGATGAGACGCTCACTATGACGTATGACGTGGGTGGGGACTTCACCCAGCAGCAGCTTGTATCAGTCACCTCTTCAAACGGAATAAAACACACCTACGACTATGATCAGCGCGGGAATATCACATTTGCGAAGGTGTCGCTTGACTCCGTCGACTACATCTCTTCTTATAAATGGTCACTCAGTGGCGAACTCCTCCATGTCACCAATCCAGATGGTTCATCGTTCAACCGAGAGCTCTATGGAGATGGATCGACGGTCAAACGTGTGGAACTCCTCGATGCACAGAATACCATTCGTGCCTGGACGAACTTTCAGGATTATAGTGACCCTTTCAGTCGCCCTCTGGCATGCGAGCTTGGGAACGGCATCACGTCTTCTTCCAAGATCGCGAGCAACGGTTCCTTGTCTGATCTCTCCCTTTCTAAAGGAGGGAACGTTATCCACCACCAGTCCTGGAAGTTCGACGCTTTCAGCCGCATCCAAGAGTATGGTGCTACCACGGGCGCATCAGCAGGAGTCGGTTCCGCCAGCGTCTCCACAAATGCCTTTTCTTATGACTCGGCGGGTATGCTCACTTTTTTCTGCTCCCTCATCCATCCATTGATTTTCATTTGTTAGGCCAGCTCACCCATTGCACACCTGATGGTACTCAAAGCGGCCAGGCGGCAGAGCAATATCTCTACGACCATTCGGGCAATCTGCAGTCCAGGAACGGCAAGGACTTCATCAACAAGGGATGGCAATTGCAAGAGATTCAAGATTCGACAACTGGGGTTACAGAATATACATTCAAGTACTCGTCAGATGGCCGCTTGGTCTCGAAGTATGACGGCGCAGGTGACGAATTAACATCTATGGAGTACGACGCCGAAGGTCGCTTGTCGAAGTTAAACAATACGTCTTTCCTCTACGACTTCGCTGGACGCCTGCTCAAGGCCACGTTTGCCGATGGAAGTTCAAGAATCTACGCCAGTCAGAGCTTCGAAGTTGATATCTCCAGCTCCGGCGACAAAACTTCGACTGCCTACCTAGTGCATGGTTACCGACGCGCCGCTCTGACAACATCTTCGTCTACTTCAACGGTTCACTATTTCCACTCTGATCATCTTGGCAGTACCGTGGCTGTCTCAGATGACAATGGCAACATTATTTCCGAGTACCAATACGACTCATTTGGTAAACTGAAGTCGAGGTCTGGTGACGACCTTGCCCGATATAAGTTCTCTGGCAAAGAGTTCTTCGATGGGTTGTACTACTTTGGGGCGCGCTTCTACGATCCTGACGTGAGTGCCCTCGCTTTCCTCTGCTACCTTTCACCGATTTTCAGGTTTATTAGACTGGTCGCTTCCTCACCTTGGATAACTACCCTGTTGATGTGCGCGGTGCTACCCCCGCAACGTTTAACATGTACTCCTTCTCTCGCAATGATCCAATCAATTACATCGACATGAACGGAAACGTTCCTTGGTGGCATTGGTAAGACAGTCACATCGTGCTCGAACTCACCACTGATTTAAATTTTCCAGGCTTGTTGATGTAACCCTCGTTGCAGTCGGTATTGCTCTCATGTTTGTCCCTGGTGTTGATGGGGTTGTTGCGGGTCTTATGATGGCTGCCGTCACCAGTGCTTTCATTAGCGCAGGGATAGCAGGCGGTTCGTACGATGTCAAAGCCGCAATCACGGGACAATCGAGCGACAAAGACTGGGGCATAGCCATAGGCTTGGGTGGCCTCTTTGGTGCGCTTAGTGGAGGTATCTCCGCGAGTATCGACGCCGCACTCCCAGCAGTCACCATCGTCGACATCACGTCAAACATGGGAGCAATTGATTCTCGTATGGTCGCTGGTTGGGTTGCTCGTACTGTTGTCCGAGTTGGGGTCAAGACGGCTGTCAACACTGGATTGGACGTTCTCAAACAAATGACTGAGAACGGTATTAACGGAAAAAGCTGGGACGATGGCCTTGGTCATGTTGCTCTCTCGAGCTTGGGGGAAGATCTCTTGACTTCAGGTGAGCCCTTTCGCTTTCGCTTTCCCCCGACTTTTCTCTGATAGGTACATCTTCAGCTGGGAAAGAAGCCTTCGGCTTCTTGACTCCGATCCTCAAAGACAGTGATGGCCTGAAATTCTGGAAGTCACAGAAATCTTACAACCTCGATGGGACCTCCTCGAGAGGTGTGTTCAACGCTGTCGGTAGGGAAATGCCCTTCGACAACGGAGGCATTACTTTGACCGGATATCAACCTTTGGGCGAGTTCAGTAGCTCATCCGTTTCATTTGTGGATCAGTCGAGTAGGTTCGTATCTACTGATCGCGTCACTGGCCTTTAAGCCAAGTCCATGTATACATTTTCTGTCGGAGTGCTTGTATACATTGTATCTAGACCTACCATATCCCTCATCGGAACCGTCTAAATCGCACAATTTTTCTTGAAGCCTTCAATGATAGATGCGCTACGTTGGGAGGCAAGGATTACTTAGTCTGGAAAGCCCGGTTGCAGAGTAGAGAAAATGAGTAGTATTTTCAGGACGGTAGGCTCGCTTTCAGCCATTCTTGCAAGTCAAACGAAGAATAAGATACATTTGAGATACATGCCTGCGACGAATAAAAGATTGATAAACGACGCGATGCGCAAGATCACATGATGTCACACGCGATGGCACGTGCTCTCCCCAAGAGAGGTCTCGCTGATCTGGTCACTGGTGAAGTTGCCGCCCAACCTCCACCATCGTCTGCCCACTTTAGGTCCACTCGCTAAGACGTCGCAGCTTTCTTCAGGCTGCCACTGCTCCTCACACACTGTGACTCTGTACCCCATTCTACTGATATCAAGGACTGAATGCTAACAAATCTCGTTTAGTTGGTTCGACAAACGACAGGAAAGATCCGCCAAGCTAAACTCGGTGCATATCTCCACTCGTCGTGTTTTCTTCAGCAAATCTCAAGGATGAAACATTTCCTTTGGTTAAGGCTCGTCCTTGACTAACGCGGATTAGGATAAGCTGAGGTGCAAGGCTCTGTCGAACCCAATTTGTTAGCAATGGCCCTTAGAGCAAGACAATGAACCGGCCTCACCTCAATCTGACCTGCGAACGAGGTGAACAGGCTGACGGAGTCGGGAAAGCTTGCAAATAGTCCAACCAAGACGGTGAAGGCAATCGTCGCAGGCAATGCCGTTTCAATGACCATCGCTGCCACACCCGTGTACGTCTTGAAATAGTCACCCTCGATTAGCTTCTGAAGTTGTCTTCGTAGGAATAGTAAGCGGGAGGCGATCATGAACGTTATGACCAAGTTTTGAAGCCAAGCTAGGATGATCGCAATGAGGGCCAGGTGGGGGAGAAGGGTCACGCCGCGCGCTGCTTGCATGGTATTCAGCATACAAAGTACTGTAATCCATGTTGATGGTGAGTGACTCTGACAAATAAGCAGTTGCCACTGTCAGAAACTTACCACACGTCACTAGAAACAATGTTATTGGGACGCAGATAGCATACCATCGGTGCCAAATCACAGATAGGCGATAAATCTCAAGCCTGCGTCTCAGTAAACCATAGCAAGTGTCTCACAGCACTTACTAGCAGGGCCCTTGCCGTGTGGCCACAGAGAAAGCTTGCTGCTACGCCAACGATGACCACCGCGCTCTGCTGTTCTTGAACCAACAGCGCATATGGACCGCCTGGTTCGCCTCGATTACTTATCCACGCCGCTTCGCTCGTCCTCGCCACGCAGGCCATATATACCGTTCCCATCGCGAAGAGGAATGTAACATATCCCAGCCATTTCAATCCCAGACGTCTGTGCATCAGGATATGGTAGGATGCCGTAACGAACACGACTAGGTTTGCACCTTGTGAAATAGTTGCCCAGGTCAGTGGTCATCCTCGTGCATTTTGTTGTGATCGTCATTACCGTATGTTATAGCACCGACTAGTCCTACCGCTGCAAGCATGCGCTCCGTCCCTAGGCTTGAAGACGTGTAATCGGTCATACCTATCTGGAACGCCGTTTCTTGTCAATGTTTGAGGGACCGAATTCTCTTTCATCGCGTTCTGCAGCACCCTTTTATCTCACACCAGCTAGGTTCCTCGTCGCTCGTTTCGACTACGGGGCTCGCGGTCTCGTTGCGCCATGTCCCATTTTTGCTTCGAATACACGCCACCCGTTGTTCATCATCTTTGATGTGGTCCGCTCTTCGCTTGATGGTGTACATCCCTTTTACCCAACGATGGGCCAGTAACTGATGACCATGTGGCGATGAGCGATCATTACGGGCAGAACTCTTTCTACCACCTGGGAGTCCTCGCCGCCTTCGATGACATCCGCTACTGTCTCGGTCTCTGATCTTCGAGGGATCAAAGATCCGATCCCTCAAAGCTAACCTCACGTTGTCCGATTTCGGGCGCCTATCCAGGTCAACCTGCCCGCCTCCGAATCCGACGCGTGCTACCCACATGTCTCAAAGGACATGCCTCCCGACGGGGCCACGAGACTTCTGCGATCCTTCTTTTAAATCAGGATCACTAGACTTGCTTGTTAGGGCAGGTTTTTCTGCGCGATAACGAGGGAATGGCCCAATGTTCTTGCCAAAAGGAATACCCACCGAAACCCCGTTATCGCGTGTTGTATACTCGCTTACTTCGTATAAAAATGGGATTGTGGCTTAGGTCTCTCCTAAATTATGTTCAATCCAACCTCGACTCGTTTCGCCACACAACGACTGCGAAGTCTTTCGAGGTCAAAGGAATGCTGCGCCTTTGTTCTTCAAAGTTCCGTCGCGTCTGTTCCTCATGACATTCTGTTGGAAGTTGCCCAGCGTCTCCCACTCGGGGTCCTTCTTGACATGAGCCTAATGGTGAGCCAACTGTTCCTACTCGATGCCGGATATGATATCTTACTCACCTCTCGCAGTCTCATAGTACCTATTCCCTCCTTCTCCCATTACTCTATCGCGACCTCCAGCTTGGCTCAAACGATCAATGTCGTGCAACTTTGTCGTACCTAGCACGCGAACCTGACGTTGCTATGTTTGTCAAGAAGCTAATCATTAGGCCCAACCACCGCGCATGGGAGTCAACAGTCCATCAGGAGGAACAGAATGAATCCTGGATTGCGGACCTCGTGACTATCATTGCTGCTCAGGGCAAATTCCAACAGCTAGAGACTTTTCATTGGGATGGGATGGAAGTTCCAAAAGATAAGCTGTGGGTCGCTCTTCGCACTCAGTGAGTCCCTTTGCTCTTTCATGTCCCCGAAATATACTAATCGTGTGCGCGTGTACGTCAAGCTGTCCTCGGCTGCGAGACGTAGGATGTAGTGTAGGATTGAACCCTGTTCCACGAGATAGCCAGGTGTGCAGTCTCTTCCTCCGTCTGCGGACAAGCTAAATCTTCCCTGTAGCTCTTCGCGTTCAGTAATTTAACCGCGTTTTGCTTGACATCTCACACATGTAGCTTCCGTCATCGTGAGTGCCCCATACCCAGATTAGTCGTCCGAGAAACATCGCTTACCTGGTCCTACCCCAGATCGGACTTTTCATCAAGTTACCCCTGAGCCCTCATCCCTCCCATCGGGTTTGTGGACAATGCTGCTCGATAGGTGTCCAAACCTCGAGGTCCTCACCCTGAATGGTCGCCAAGACCACCTTTGGAGGATCTCACCTATCACTGAAGGGAGATGGCCTCAATTACGGAACCTTTCCTTGGGTCATCATCCGGGAGGAATTAGCAACCACTTACCTTTCCAAGAATTCCTCACGGCCCACCCATTGCTACGAGACATCAGCTTCACCGGCTTACGCTTTGAGCCTTGGATCACTGCCGACGGCATCCCTTCCGAGTCTACCTTCCCTGCCGTCCAGTTCTATACCGGATTTTGGCCTATACATCGCGGCACCATCGCTTACCCGATGTATAAATCCATACGCAGTCTCACCGCCTATCATGCCATGTGGATCCCTTCCTCGTGGATGATGACCTCAGTCTTCCCCACCTTGAAGAAAAGACTGCCGTCGCTAGAGAGTTTGAGTATGAGCGTCGAATTCAGGTCCAGAGTAGGAGTGACCACTTTGGACTTCTTCAGAGCCCTTTTTGCGTCATGCCCGACTTTGTCGCATCTGGAATTATTGTCTTCTTCGTATTTTGATTTGGTACGTGCGACTTGCGTCATATCATTGCCATTCCTGATTTGTTGTTATAGGAAGATTTTGCGGCCGCCTTGAAAGATGCTCCTTCTCTCAAAACCTTTGCTCTCGTCAAGGTTCCGAATGAGAGCGATGAAGATATGGTTCAGAGTGCCCTGCGGTTCGTGCAAAACAACTTGGCCTTATCTTCGTTCACCATCACACATGTCCGGCCTTGGAGGCGGTCCGAAGAGTATTTCATCAAGCAGAAGGGGGTCTTCGAGGTTCTTCCCGGGAAGAGCGATTGCCCCTCGGAAATATTCGTTACTGAGACCACCCTGAGGTACAATCATCATCGCGTCAGACGGTATCGAATCGACGATGTGCCTTTCCGCGCACTGCCATCTTTGTAGTATGATCTCTTCCAACTAATTCGCAAGCTCTCGCTTTCATCCGTAGAACTAATTGGTAATTTTGCAACCTAGACTCTGTAGGTAATGCCACGCTTTCAATATCCTAGTATACTATTGGCTCTCTCAATGATTTTGGTGGCGGAAGCACTTCTGAAGGGTTCCAAACCGAGGGCCTGACGACCCTCCGATGTCTGAACATTCGAAGATGTTGCTCTCCCAACAAATTGTGATTCCCCTTCACCGCCAGGGAAGTCTCTGTCAATTCGACACTCGTGAGTACGTCCTGTTTCTTGTGCCCAAAGGCCGTGAAAAGAGACTCACGGTGGAGGAAGGCCGGTCACAAAGTTAATTCTCTGATCTCGGAGGTAGCTAGCACTTTGAATATATGAGCAAATCGTGCAGAAACCACCGAACGGATCAAAACTTACTTATTCAAGGTCAACGGTGTGGCTGGGATGTACAGCACTGACGAATCGCCTGTACCACGATGCTGGGACTCGACCGCATGCACCAGGTCACAATGCCCTATGTAGTAACAAAACGGTGTCAATAGCGAACTCATGAAGAGGGGCTCCAACACGCACAGTAAACCTGATCACCAGGTTCAACTTTTGGTATGGACACCATAGTCCTCTGCAGTTGTAAATGGGGATGGAACTCCTCCGTGAGTTCCTGTGTTTTTCCTATGACACTTCCTGGGTATGTTGGGACATCAAGGGCGGGCTCCCAATCGGTCGCGATGAGAGAGTTCGACGGCGCTCCTGAGCGTAGGCGGAAGAAAGGTCTTAAAATAAGATAGGCCGTTGCCAAAGATAGCATGGGGAGGACTCGGAGTGTGCCTTCCCCAGGCCCCGTAGAGGAAATTGATGTCCATCCTTGCCATGGACGGAACACGGAGCACTGGTTTCTGACAGAATGGTAAGTTTTTCAAGCATCCACGATCACCACAGGGAAGAAACTAACGGCGTATGATATAGGTCTTGTTTTGCATTGATTCTCGGAGTAGCATCAAAAGGATCGTGCTTTCTCCACGCGCTCCCGCCTTCGAGAATCTTCTTCCAGCAGTTTCGGAATCCTTCGTCTTCCCACCTTTCCACCGAACCTCCGTCAATGTGTGGACCGAGGGTGAATGTCGCATCCCCGGGGTGTCTGATCCGTAGGCGGTCAAAGTACGATATGGGCGTTTTCAGATCAACCGTATCCGCACTCTGAGAATCAGATATACTCCACAGAGACAAGAGGAAGCGCTGAGTCTCCAAGATGGATGGATGGGTTCGAGCAAGGACTTGTGACTGGGAATTATATATCTCATAGACCTGGATGTCATTTGGGGGGAAACCTTGCGGCCCGTATGTTTGAGGTGCTTCTTCGTTATGCAGTTATAGTCACTACACACCTCGTACGCGGTCAGGGTTCGCAGCTACATATTGTTTTATGTTTTCTTTCCAACTCAACGCTTCCTGAGGACGGTGAGTTTCGGTTGTTCTGTTGAATTTTTTGGTTAAATGTCCCACCTCTTTGGGTACAGCTCCCGTGACGATGACTACACCTTTGTGCTTGATAGTAGCCAATACATCTTGGGAAAGCCCAGCCTTGAGTTCGTTATACGAAACTTTTGGCACGATCTCAATGTCAAGGGGTAAGCTATACGCTTTAAGGGGACTCCTGAGCAGGAGCCTACCGTGGATCCTCGAGCGGCAATCTCCTCGACAGCAGGTTCAAGCTCCCCAAGTACCTCATTCCAGCTCTGCAGGAGATCGTCTTTCCAAATCTGCCGTTTGATGTCTGCGAACCGTAGAGGAAGCGTAGAAGGGGTTGATGAACCGGCCGTCAAGGTGGTGAACACGTCCGCAATCGTTCCTTCCTGCTTAGGACGCCTAGTGGTCTCAGAAAGAGAGGCTAAACGTCTCAGTTGCTGATTTACGAAGCGTCGCGGGATCAAGCCCGCGGTGTGGAAAGGTGTGGTACGCAATGGCAGCATAGCCAGAGTCAATGGGGGTCAAAAGATTCATTTTTTGGTCCCGGGTAGCTAGTATATATAGGAAGGTCTTCTGAGTTTTGTAAGCAGGTAAACTTTGCCCATTCTCTCAGAGCCCTTCTTGAGTTCTCCATGGGACGTTGGCGAGACATCGGTTATGAGGAGCCCCTGACATTGAATGGGGTATGATTATCCGAGATTAAACCGAGCGCACGGAGTAGGTTGAGGCCGCGGACTGACTATTCACAGTACGATAGCAGAAGCTCTTCCCATGCCGACCTGCAGCACTCAAGGATAGAAATCTCGGCGAGCACGTATGTTATTGCTAGTTTCTTCCTTGTCATTCCCTCGGGTAACTCCTTAAATTGGAGTATTTAGTGATTGAGAAAAGAACGAGACGCAAAGAACGTACGTCCAGCAGCCCACCAATGTCGGTGCCGTCAGGTAGCTCAGATACTTTCTTCATGTTCTTTCTGCGCTTCGTACAGAGTGCTATGACCGAAGTCGCAATCCTCCCGAGTGCTGATAGCTGCTGGGGGTCTTGAGGAAGGCTATCCAGGTTTGAGGCTTCCAGTTCGAATTGGGTATCTAGGAGAGCGGATAGGCGAGACGCCGAGCGACAGTCTAGGTAGAGTACAGCAAGTGCAGTCCAAAGCGCGAGCGAAACCTTTCCATCCCCATTGATGCAAAGGAGAGACGAAGAGGGCGATTCTTCGACGTAAACTAGATTGGATTCCTCGCAACGCTCAGCGAAAGCGCTGGAGTGGAGGGAGTGGGTAGCGTCCTCGACACTATCTCGAACGTGGCCTAAAGACACGCCCAAAGCCTCCTCTAGCTCGTCGAAAGACCATTTGATGCAATCGTTATCATTCGTGTCTAGGAGGAATCCGTAACGCGCTAGCAGCTGAGCATTAGTGAGGGATTCCCCATAAGTGTTAAAAATTTCGGAATGCGGCGGCACAATTGCATTTGTTACCATCTCGTAACAAGAATCACGATGAGACGAAGGTGGTGGTGGAGTACTGATGTCCGAAGACTCGCCATCATGAGGGCACTCGTAAAGCGAGCCACATGTGGCACAGACGTCAAAGTCAGTCTAAAGCATGTACCAGTAAGCTTTAGAGCACAAAAGAGAGGGATGTAAGAGCGCCTACTTCGATATGAACGTGGCTGTCTTGCGAGTGGTTGAAGCTAGGGTCTTGTTGACTGGCTGAAATGATTGGAATGAAAGAGGGACTCACGCGTCAGCGATGGGGACCATGGACAGGCCATGATAAGCGTCTACGACAAATGCGCGCGATGAAACTAAGGAAAACGCAAACAAGAAATCCTTGAAAGAAACGGCTGGTTGAACGACCAAGGTCGCCAGTAAAGATTCAGCAGTGCCGACGTAAAACTCTTTGATGGTATCCTGTGTCATATGTAAGTTGTTGCTTCACCTAGAAGAGCTGATTCGAGTCTCACCAGCAGGAAAATACGCTCCCCGTTGCCATCAAATGTATACATCTCTCTCTCGACCTCTGTCCCAACCAACCATTCTATGGCATCGTCGGCCTCGTCACTCCAAAGCAAAGGAATATCAGCCATGAGAGGCAGAGATTCCAAGTACCCGCTCCAAAACGATTTCGTACCCCTCCGTCTAACTTGATACCATGATATGTTAACGTTCGATACGAGTCCAAAAAGGGCGTCACGCACCTTTCACCGCAGACCACGAGAGCAAGCATCATCTGCGATGAAAGCCCATACTGAAACTTCACATTCCGAGGAATGGATTCAGCGATGAAGCACGACTTGGCCGATAGGACGGAAGCCTTAGGAACATACGCAACTGAAGAAAAAGCAAGTAAGTCGAATGAGAGAGACTCAAGAATTCTGAAAACCTACCAGTAGTAGAGCTGGGAAGTTCGGAGTCCTTGTTGAGCACACACAGTTCCGTCTCAGATACATGAACCTCGATGCGAGGATCTAGCCAGATACCCGCAGATTGACACCATGGTAGAAGTGAAGACATGGTTGGGCGCTTAAATTCAAAAGCCGCCTCAGGGTCCTCCACACAGGTACCCCGATCCTCTCGTGTCCACAACGTTCACGATGACCAGCTTCCTCGATCTTCCCTTTGACATTCATGTCTTGGTATATACTGTGCGGTTGTAAAGACAACTACTTGATACAACTTTATCTAGGTATCCAAATCCCTGGAGCCTATGGACTTGGTTCATCTTTCCCATGTTTCCAAGGCTTACCGTCGAGCGTTCGCTTCTCGGGATGCCTTGGGTATCTGGAACTATGCCATCAATGAACTTGGGCTACCACCATGTCCAATGGACGTACCTTCTCCGCGATACTGCTCTCTTATTCTTGGCCCAGAAATCTGCTCAGTGCGTACTATGGTCAAGCAAAGGTGTCGGCTTAGCTCAAACACCTCTTTATAGATATGTGGCAAATCAACGACCCGCGAGGCAAATTTCGAATTTTCTGCTAGGTTCTGTGCAACTTGCGAGCCATCAGAGTTCGTATTTGTCTCTTCTTTGGCTTCCCCTCAGTAATCTCTCACCCACACAGAATCGCCACCGCTTCCCAGATATTTGAGGAACTCCGGTATAAGGGAAATCACCATCTCTTGGTATCTTTGGTCCCGAGGTACCTGGACGACTCGGAGCGGGCTTCGATGCTTTCCGAGCGTCGTTACTACAAGTCCAAGTCCAAAACTTCCCGGGATGTCCGGGGTATACTACTTTCCTCTTCGACGAATTCACCTAAACAATCCTATCATCGTCGTCAACTGAGTCAACTCGTCCGGGAGTACGATGAGTGCTGTAAGCAGCCCAGCACATTGATGTATTTCGTGAGGGAGCGTTTGGCCGTTGCGACTCATCGCATGCAGGTTAGACATCTCATATCCCTATACTTTGACCAGCCATTAACGTAGCCGGTCAACAGCATGCCGCGGATGTTTGCATATGGCTTGATGATGAACGCGAGCGCCAGGCCTTGATGAAGAAAGCTATCACGGAAGGAAGGATCCTAGAGTTGAGTTGCTTCAAGTTCGGTTGATGCAAAGATGTCTAGCTCACTTTCCACTGTTGTGACTGTTGATAGTATCAAGACTCGTCTTGGGGCTGCCGGGTGGGATACTGATCTATTCAATTATGTTTCTACCCGATGGCGCCAACTTGTCGAGAAACCCGAACCGCTAACTGATGTTGGTTAGTATCTTCTTCCTCGTCTTCTCATATTCTTCCCGTTGAATTCTACGTTGAAGAGTGGCCCGAACTCCTCCCTGAACTTGAAAGCCTCTTGGAGGCTGCGCGAAAAGCCCGTTATCGTCACCGCCTCGTCGAGGCCCTTCATTTGCGCTACAGATCCCGTGTACACAACATGGCCCCAGAAAAACAAGAAATCATGTTTGAATGGAACACCATAGTCTCCGTGTCCTACTTTCAGGACGTCATCATGGGGCCCGCCGATTTTACACCGATCACCTTCGCTTTGCTGGAAGAAATGTACCGCAAGCTATACGATCACATGCTATCCAATCACGAAGCGTTCAAAGCATGCCTAGTCAAGAAACTGCGCAATCCGACGATCAACTGCCCGCTTCGACCGGACGAGCTGGATTATCATTCTGCATATGAAGATGATGCATTATTGGACCTTGCGACATCCTTGCTCACATGGACTTTCGAACCAGATCCCCTTTACAGCCTCAACTCGTATAAACAGGCTCTCTCAACGATGGTGTTTTTCCAGCCCCGCTGGGACGATGATGCCCTCTCATACTCCGCCTCAACGTTACTTGTCGCCCGTCGTGTCCTCAAGGAGCTGGGCTTCCCCACTGATGCTCTGATGTCAGAGGTTGTTGAGGCCCTCTGCACTGGCGTAGCTTGTATATGTACCCATGATACGCAAGCGTACTGGGATTGCGATCTTGGATACGCCAATCTGGTACGTCCGCCCCCATACTTTCTCTTCTCAAAGCTGATCGATCGATCGGCGCTGTCATGCTAGGTCTTCCATGTATCTAAGTTCCATATGACGGATACAGAACTATTCCTGCTTCGCCTGTAACAGGGACTCGAACTTATCTTCCCGTCAAGATCCCAACCAACCAGATACATCTTGGATCACTCCGTCCTCCTCCTCCTCCTCTTCCTACGCAGCACATCTTCTTGCTTTCTTGTTTCATGCTTGATCGTTGTATCTGGAATGTCGCGTTTATTCCTCTGTTTAAATACTTATTGCAAAGGGATGTGCTCATCTTTGAACAAGCTATAACCCAACTACTTAGACTAAGTGCCCTCTTGTATGCTGTGGCTTGAGTCAAAGGGACCAGAGCTCTCCCATTCTGTCATGACTCAGTTTATAAGCTAGTTAAAGGGGTTGGTGTCCTTCAATGTAGACTGAACGGAATTCGACAGAACCTGTGAACCTGTCAGGCCCCAGGCCTCAGGATCAGCATATTAGGGCGATGAACTGCGAAGGGAAGGCGGAGATCTGCCCCTTGCATTCGATGTATCGCCAGTTCGCGGGATAGGCGCAGATCCTTGATCAACGTCAACGTCGATCTGCGCGTTCAACAAGCCTCATCTACTGTCTTAGAAGCCAGATCAAGATTCGACAGTTCTGTTTGCATCAAAAGATCGAATCGAATTCAAGGCTATGACTCTGTCGAGATCTCAGATACTTCCGGAATCAACTCATTACCCCAACATTACCCTATGAGTACATGGTATACCACAATGATTCAGTGACAGAATTGTCAAACTAGTTTTCGGTGTTCCTACAGGCGAGTTTCAGCCATTTGGTGCAGAATAATCATCGATAGACCAAACTCACAGGAGCATGCGTCGTTTCGTGGTCAATATGCACAAAGGCCCGCTCAACATTAGGTAGAATCTCAATTTTGTCTTGGAGCTGCTGAGCAAGGTCATGCGCTTGTCCGAGGGGAGTGTGGGCATCCATCACAATATCGACTTCTACGAAATAATCCTGGACAGTATCGTTGTTGAGTCGCATGAAGGGTATTAAGTGATTGAAGACAACTTACGGGACCGCTCTAGTGGAAGGAGACGTACGATTCAGGAAGGATGAAGCAACGAACACTGGATGAAGCACTTACATGGTATGCTCTGACTGTGTCAATCTTGACAATCTCTTCACTGAAAGTCGCTGCCTTGTATATGATGAGCTGAAGGAACTCGTGCGGCGCAGACTTTCCGGCAAGGAGCTCGAACTCCCCATATATCGTCCGAGCCCATGATATGATGACACCGATAGTAATCTGAGAGGAGGTGATGGGTGAGGTGATCGACAGAGGAAAAACAACGGTCGCTTACAATCAATGCACCCATAGGATCAAGATCTACATGGCCAACACGTTAACTATGGACATGGCGCCACAAGGACAAGAGGGCTTACACCAAACAAGTTTACTACCACCAATGGACATGAGGACACCTTGGAACACAAGTTAAAGAAAAAATCAAGCAAGGTCGAGAGGCTTGTTCCTTACCAAAGCCATTGATGAATAAGTCGTTTCGATGGTCTTCCCAAAGAACCCGAACTTGACTAGACTTATTGCGCAGGGAGAAGCAGTAAAGAAAGAGCAGGAACTTGACACCTTAGTTGGCGTCAGCCACCTGTAGAGGACATTGCTCGGATACAATTAGACATACCGAAAGCGGCAGCAACCGCGACGATAGATGGGACATGGAATTTCTCTAGGGAATCATCGGACTTCGTGGCGAGGGTTCGCACGGCTTCGACAATCACGATAAGGTTGACGCTAGCCATTCTACGAGAGTGTTAGCCTTTAGGGAAAGGGACCATTCGAGAATTGGATTTGCGTACAAGAAGCCTAACGGAAAATCAGTTCAACGCCAAGGAGAACAAAGATAAGGACGCACCATAGACAATATTGCCGATTGTCTCAAGACGTGCTCCTCCTACAGGCCAACGGTCGACATTGAGCGTTTTGGATTTACGATGAAGCCAGAAAAGGAGGAGGTTGCTGCCAGGATCGAAAACGGAGTCGATACATGTGGCCAGCAAGGACAAAGACCCGGACGAAATCGCGGCGTAGACTATGGGAGAAAAGGTTTGTTGACGGCGCAGTACAGGTGAAGCGAGGAGAACGCCTCACGTTGAAGGGCTGCCAAAGCAAAATTGGAGAGCAAGCTGGCCCAGACCGCAATTTTAACCTATCAACAGATTCAATGGGGAAGCGATGGACCGCGCGTAAAAACGCACGGGTAGCCTATAAGAATCCTCCTCTTCCTTTGCTTCCTGAGTATGATCGTCGATGGGTTTCAAGAGAGAAGTGATCAACTAAATCGGGGAAAAGCATAGATACGAGATGAGGTAACCGCGGTCAACAGCCTTTCGGGAGGGTCCTTACATCATTCTGGCGACGATGATAACTCTCTACGTTCTTTTTTCTCCTCCGCAATTCTGCGAGTTCGTCTGGTGATTTAAGTCCATCTCTAAATTGAAAGGGGTCTGGATGAAGAATAGTCGTAGACGAGGCTCGCTCGGGGTCTTGGAAGTAGGTGGTTGGAGACTTGGGAACCATTGTTTCGGTAGGCGGTGTTTGCGAAACCATAGAGGTGGGCCCTGTGATCTAAAACCAGAACAGTGGATACAGGCCTTGGAGCTGAGTTACTAGTTACCGTAAATTCGGGTCATCAGTCCTCCCAGCTCCTGGCCGTCAAAGAATGACCCACCTTCTTTGAAGTATTTATACAGAGGTTTTCGTTGGAAACCGACGTTGGAAGGGAGCCAAAAACGCTGCGTCAAGCGGTGGGGGTCGACAAATAAGAGTTTATAAGCGTCTGATTTAGGCTTGGCGCTGCATCAGCCGATCGGTTCATCAGCCGGGTCCACCGTCCAACGCGCCAATCAGAACACATTTTTCGGCGTGCCTTCAGAGAAATCAGTGCCCTTTTACATATTCTCAATCGTATAACACTCGAGCTTTCCAACGCGATGGTGTAAACAATCCTCACAGTTTTTCGTTTCTAAGGTCTCAGGCCTCGGGCTGGATGGGGGGGCGACGTTCGAACGTTTGTTGGGTTGGAGATGTACCTCATGGTGCCACTAGCTTGAACAGTCTTGGCACGATGCCACGACCATCCATGGATTCGAGGTGTATAGAAGACGAGGTATAATGCACAAGCGGGGGAGATATAGAGTATAGTATACAAAGCGAGGATTAGATCGGAACTATCAAGCAGAAAGCTCATAAGCAAACGAAACGGCAAGCTTCGTGAACTCGAGGGAATGATCCCAAGAAAATCCGGGTGCGGTGGTAGTATCCTTGTCCGTGTGGATGTTGGGGTTGTCGCGGCCGATGGGGGCCTCGAACGGCATAGACGCGGGATATCCGTATCTGGTCCAAGAGGCATGGTCAGAGCAACCATAGCCGCACTACAGATTGACGAAGTCAGCCAATGACGCCATACATCGAACTGAGGATACATACTCGAGACGTCACAGTGGTGAGTCTGGTATAAGTTGTAACGAGTTTACCGATATACGCGTTCAGGTCGGCACTCGTGTTATCGGAGATCATGGCAACGACTTCATTGTCACCAGGTCGGAAGCTGCAAGGAGAACATTGTCATTTACGGTACTTGTATCGAAAGGAATTGACTTACTAGGCGGTCATGTCCAAGTTCATGTAACCTTTGACGGCGACTCCGTCTGATTTGTACTTCGAAGCAATAGCACGCGACCCAAGCAAGCCACCTTCCTCACCAGCATACCAGTGGAATTCTACAGGCGTGGCTGGCTCAAAGCCGGACTCGACGAGAGCACGGAAGGCTTCAATGAGGTTAACACTTCCCGAACCATCATCATCGGCGCCAGGTGAACGACCGCTCGAAGCGCTACGTTGGTTGACAGAGTCCATGTGGGCGCCGAGGATCGTGACAGGTCCTGAGTCGTCCTTCCCGGCAATTCGGACGATCGTGGAGGTTTGGGGCCATCCATGGTTAAAGGCAGACGCGGTGATATGGTCATGACCGGATGCAATCTGAGCGAGCACGTAAGTTTTGAAATTTGAACGAGTGGGACAATGAGCTCACCCCTTGGACAGTACTCAAGATCCATTTGCTGGCGTCTCCGCCCGTTGCAGAGCGATAGTACCTGGTGTGGAAGTTGGAAAGGGTGGCAAGGTTCTGTTGCATGTTGGAGACGGAAATGGAGCTGGTCACGGCGTTGACTGCAGCTTGGTTGGAGGGGTCGTTGTCTGATCAAAAATGTTAGTTACTTATTGGCTACGTGAATAGCCTGGGGGCATTTGGCTTACATTGAACTGGCGCTACCCTGACTGGGTATTTAGATAGAAGTTGGTCGAGAACGAAGGTATCCGTGACATCGATCTTCACGCCAGTATTAGCTCACTGAATGGACAAAACACGAGCAAAACTCACAAAGCGGACGTCGGAGCTGATGAGGGCCTCAACCTCAGCGTCCGTCTTCCACGTGGGTTCGATGTCCTCGCCGAGTTCAATGAGTCTGAGACCTTGAGCCACCTTTTCATGATACTCCCGGTTCGACGACACAGGTACAGCACGAACAAGCGCGACCGAGACGGCGAGTGAGATGGCAACGGCGAAAGGAAGGCGCATGGCTGAGGTCGACTCGAGTTGAAATGGGCGAGGAGGCTTGGACTTATACGACAAATATGAAGCCCTTTATATGTAGGCTTTGTATAACCGTGCGGAAAGCCGACTACACCGATTGCGTCGGTGCATTGCTCTGGTGTAGTCCATCGCGCGACCGCATCCATGTGCACCACACGACCGAGAAATATGGTCAGAAGCCACAGTCCAGCATGGTAAGACCGCGATAAAGTGGAGTAAAGCATGGCTCCAACACCTCAGTAGCGATCGCAGGATGTTGAGGAGTACATGGAGGTGGATACCTAATTGGGTGTCGCGTCGTTACGAAGCCCTCCGGTTACTATGGCTTGCTTCATGATCACCTGAAAATTAGGCTAAGCTTCCGGTAATCCAGGGGAAGACAAGGTTCGGGCATGTGGAACACATCTATCGTCGATGACCGCATGCATTACGAAGGGCAGATTAGCGAAGGAAGATCATCTGAGTGGCAAGCATTATTACAAGTGTTCCATGAGGATTTTTTGAGGTTACGTACTCGAATCAGAATCAGAACGCATGACGGTATTCGCCAAGTTGGCCCTTTCCGAAATGCTCGTGCGTATGTGGCAATGTTCTTGCGAGCATGTCAAGGGTTCAACGTTCAGCTTGAAAATCGCTTTCAGATCGTGAAATCAATTGTTCAAGTAAGCGTGGGAGTTGACATTCCCACAATCAGAGTTCCGTTTGAAAGGTATGTACTTCCAAGTTCAGAAAAATTGCACGCTCGTCTTTCGTTCTCCATCGTGAGCAATTATCAGTCAGAGGACAGGAGGACGGGACTCTAGACCCGAATTCCTGCTTTACCGCTGATATCCATCGTCTTCAACACCAGAACCTGTGCCAGGCTCACTTCGACGCAACGGCGCCACGACGTGTTACTATGTTCACAGGAGCATCAATCGCTCGGGCGTGTGTGGTCCAGCCTGAAGAAATAGGTGTAAGAGGAGCTGTACGAAGAGAGCAACATGGTACGTTACCGCTATGATGAGACGTCGTTGTCCGCTGCTCAAGGGTTCTAAGGCATTGTCAACACATTGGCGTAACCATCCAAGGCCACTGCACTCCGACTCATTGTTCCCTTGAGCAGCGGCGCCGGTTCCGCATACCATATAAGTAGACGGCATCACGAAGATGATGTCCTCAAGCTGAGAACAAACAACCATATGCCCTGACCATAGCGCTTCGATTTGCCTCTTGTTCAAAAACTTGACAACCAGGGTGAGCGAGTGGAGTTGCGGTAGGTGAAGGGGAGTTATAGATGCAACTTCGTATTGCTGCTCGTATACCCTAGGATTAAGCGACAGAGTTCGCAAGCTGGGGCAGCGGCTATTGAGGAAAGCAATCATCCGCGGGGATGATTGAGGCGTGTATGGCAAATCCAGAGAAACATTGACAAGATGCGGGAAGGGTTCTGGGCACAATGTGAGAGATGCGGTCACAAAACTGAGGATGGCAAGCGTACCGAGGTAATCAAAGAACTTGTCGAAAGAACAATCGTTTGTGTAAGTCCAAAAATTGATAATGAGGTCTTGCAACCATGAAACATAGCGATTGATGAATCCGGCAATGAAGATACAATGTGCGCCCAATGGAGCCGAATTGATAAAAACAGAGAGTGCTTGAATTTTAAAATGGTACCCATAGCCTAGGAGTTGCCCTAACAAAGGGATGATACAGTCCACTGGGGATTCCAAGGAAAGAGCAGTCAGGCCGTCTGGTTGAAGGGATCTCCAGATACATTCCACTAAGCGTAGTTGAACCTCGTCGAGCTCGTCTTTGGCTTTACGAACGACGAGCTTCAGGTGGCGTATATTTGGAGCCAACGCAGCTACATCCCGGAGTCGAGTGATAAGATCCTCATGACAAGGCGTGGGGGTTGACTGCACGGAGGAAGGGGGAACCACAGGAGAAACCTGGGTTCGGCGCCGTTTGAAGAGGCCGAACCATCGTCGACTAGATGGCTCACAAGCGACCGGAGCAGCATCCGTGCTTACTTGCACAGTGGACCAGACATGAAATGCTACGAGATCGATCGTAATGCTTTCGATGCGCCTGGCTATTGAGGGGTTTCTAGAGAATTAAGTATTCCATCATCGTACTCGAAAACATCAGACACGAAAAGTAGACCACGACACTCACCTCATACAATCGAGTTTTTCTAAGACGGTCTCATTTACGAGCTTAAGTTCGAGCTCCTTGTATTTTATGTTCATCGCAAGGTCGTAGAAAGTCCGGTTGACCGCGTACAACGGAAGAAGGGCGCTCTCCGACAGAAAGGAAGCGATTTGAAGCCAAATTTCACTTGGTAGTGCTGGACACATAGTGTCAAGAGGGCGTTTAGGAGACAGAAAGTATAGCGAGAGACGTGTACTCGTGTCTAGTACATGGTGGTCGGAGGTCGAGAAGAGACTTATCTTGAACTCCGAGGAGGCCGAGTTGCTTGGGCGTCAAGCACCTTCAACTTGGGCGTTGAAATTGGCTAATGGGTAACGGCCACAAAACGATATTTGCAGTAGATATGGGACTGATATTCATGTTCGTAATACGTCTGAGGAAGGAAAATAGATAACATAGCGAAAGAGCAACACGAATGCGAATGAATCTGGAAAGTATTGTAACCACAACGAAGGCTGATACAAAGGCGTTATAGATATAACTGCCAATCAGGCATCTGGTGCATCGCTTTCAGCTGCAGAGGTTCATCATCGACAAGAGACGGGAGCGGAAGGATGACCTGCGACTCACGGGGAAGGGAAGTATCGGCAATGCGAAGAAATCCGTTGCCAGTGATAACAGTGAGGGATACAGGCACTTCTTGGCTCTATTCTCGGGTTGCGGAGGAGCAGCCCGCTTCTTTCCCGCTACGGGGGTCGAGCTCTTGCCCTTGGGTTGCCTTGGTTCGTCTACATGATACGATATAAGTGACTTGGGAATCATTAAGGAGTGATAGAGCTTTTAACGACGAACCTTGCTTAGATTTCGAACTCTCTTTGAAAAGTGCCAATAAGTCCGTAAGGACTGATTTGAACTCCCAGAAACAGACCGCTTCGTATGGGTGGAATGAACGTTTTTGAGAATTCTCCTTGTCGAAGCTACCCCTTCCTTCCACGCGTAGACTGGCAGGAGTTACTCCGACAGCATTGAGCCTGCAATCGCCGTTTATGCGCCACCATAAGGTGGGATCGTTGCGAGAAAGGGCCATAGATATATTTGGCGGTGTTCTGTCGAAGATATCATTAACGTACTCGATAAAACGCTGGTAGCGATCTGTTTCACTGTCTACACGCTGATAGTGAGCTCTGCGACGGTGCTCGAGACTGTCGTCTGATCTCCCCTTCAAAACGTTCGAGAGATTCAAGCCAAGGGCTTTAGCAAAAAATGGTCGATAGTAAGCTCCCTTTGGGGTATGTGGTCCTAAGTGATTAGGGAACACATGAAAACTGCGTTCTTGACGGGGGATGTGACGGGAACCAACAGCTAGGGGACTTGTGGGTTTGACAGACCGCGCCCGAGAGCGTTCAGGCGCACTCGAAGTCGTCGGCGATTGTGAGGGCATTCGACATCAAGGCAGCAGTAATTGGTTATGCCAGCGAGACTCAAACTTCGGAAATTCAAGAATCAAACATTGAAACAACGCGGTTAGCCGCTTACTCACGTGTCCAGCACGTGCTCGCGTCTTAGGAGCTCTAGGGAGCTCCTGAATAAATGACTATACGGATTTGACACGGATGGTACATGAAATGGTAGTATACATAGTCCAGTACTCTTTCTCGTCGAGTCTTACATACAATCCAGTATAGTCGGAAAGTAAATGATAGACTCTAGGCTGACCGATCACCGGTCACCAACCACCTATGAGTCCTTCCGCCGGTCCGCTGTTCTGTTCCAGAGATGATGGATGAGGAACAATGCCACTCTCAATAAGGTAAGTTCATACCGTCCGATCCTGCCTCCTAGACTCAGAATAAATCAAGACCAGGATCATAAAAACTTCATCAGCCTCCAAGGCGGTTCGCGTCAGGTGAATAACCGGCGGTTTCGCTTTCGTAAACAGATGCGGGCGTAAAGGAACCTCGAAACGGGCAGCGATACTCATGCCGTGGTCTACGGTAACCTACGGCAATTCATATGGGTATCTGCGGAGAAATATCGCCGGTGAGAGCCACGTACCTTCCATTCATCGTCCTCAAAGCGCACTTGGTATTCCCTGTGTTCGTTTCCCCATCTCCAGTGCTTGGAGCTACGGCGGTGCGTTTTAAGGCACGCTGAGAAGGACAATGGACATGGCGAGCTTACCTATTGAGATGGAACATCCGCCCTTCACGCCTTTTAATATCCGTGAGTGGTCTTCGATGTCCATGAACCTCCAAGAGCTTATCCTTCCAATGGATAGCTCCAACGATGTTGCTTCCAGTGTAACCAGGAACGGGGTTCGCATCTTCGAGGACGGTTATGCGAGGCCCTCGGAAACTCGTCGTGGACTTGACTTTGTATAAGATAGAATCATCGTATGTTGTGCGGATGTGAGCGTTTAGAATGTTGGTTTTGTTGTCGAAGTAGGCGTCCATGATGATGGGTAATGAGAAAGGCGGGTGCGAGTGTAGGTGTCGGATGTTTAGGTGAAAGTCAGCGACGCGGCTAGTCAGGCAGAGCCGCCTGGAAGTGGCTAACTGATACCAGACATGACCGAGAGTTTTGGGACTTTATAAAGATGATAGCCGAAGCTCCATGGACGAGAGACTCTCGGAGGCATGCTTTATGCTTTCTACCACCTCCATCTGAGTGAGTAATCCAAGTCGAAGGCAAGTCGAGTTTGATTAATGGAACCATAGCGGGTTCGACTAGTTTAAGTGATATTACATCCGATAGAATACGTGAGTGGTGTGTGGGTGTGAGAGCATAACAGTGCCGACAACCCCAGAGAGAGCCTTACTCCTTTGAAGGCGATTGGGTGCTACCTTGAGCGGGTTGAGGAGCACCCTGTCCCGTAGATGCTGCAGTTTGGCCCGCCCTCAGAGTCTGGTGCTCAGCTAATTTCTAGTGAAGGTCAAACGGCATTGTTCAGTACGATGAAGTCACGACGTGTACAGGGACTCACCTCTCTGAGCGCCGTTACCGCCACGAGCAAAGCATCGAGCGTTGCCTCGGATACTTCAATCATCTGATGATCAATAAGTAAAGTTTGATTCAGCTTCTATGACGCACTTCCAATTGCCAAATCAACTTACCGTATCTCCGGCCTGCCTACTCATGGCTCTGAAGCGAGCCCTTTGTTCCTCCCATTCACGATCGGTGGTATATCCCCAGGGTGGATAATGTTGGTTCATCGGCTGCGTTGTTTCAGTTTCAGGGCCTCTGTATGGGTATTGCTGACGCATATTTTGGTGCTTTGACCACCAGGTTGCCGCGCCTGCGCCAGCAAGGAACCAGAAGAGTCCCATGATGTATAGGGTAAGTGTGTGAGCGAAGTAGTGGCTTTGATAGAAGTTTGCGTGTAAGTGAGGAAGTTTCTGTGATCCAGAGGCTGATTTATACGTACCAAATCGACCACGAATCCATTCGGCATGGCCAGTTCTTCGCAGCCTGGCCAAACTGCGCGGCTACGGCCACGACACCGGCAATTTGCCGCCGAGAGGGAGCTCGAAAGGGGCTAGGAGCTTCTGTTCTCACGCGACAAAAATTCTTCGTTCTAAGACTGAACGACACCAAAGAGGTCCCGCCAAATTAATTCATACATGTTCTCCCCCATGGCTTGAAGCTTGAAGTCGCAGGTCTCTGTGATACTTTCACGTCTTTCCGACTCGTCTCCTTCAAACCCTTCACACAAGTTCAATCACTGGGGAACCTCGAGCGATGAACTCCTCCGGGACCACAAGATCGTCGACTGGTCACGACTTACTTCCTGCTTCGCAACCGAAGCCCTCCTTGAAAATAGTTCGCCCGGTCAAACTGTTTTCATGGACTTTTGGTCGAGGCGCTGTGGTGAGTTCGGCCTCCTCAATCAAGACCAGCCACCGACCGAACCTGGAAGATTTGGCGAATCTGGCCGGCCGTCCTTCTTCACACTGTCTTCGCCGCAGGTATGAGCCATCCTAACTGCTGAGTCTTCGTGGCTAATCCTTTGTTTCTAGGGATTGTGATCATTTCATTGAAAACGCAATATAATTTAGAGATTCCAAGCGTTATGTTAACGGTAATTGGTATTTGGAAAATTTGCCCATGCTTCTGTTTAGAGGTTTTACTTCGCAATTTAGGTGTTATCCTAGGCTTTGTCATATCCTATCGAGCTTCAAGTGGGTGAGCGCCGCTCTTTCTATGGTGCTGAGGTCACGGTGGCTTAGTTGGTCTGGACGCGTCCACGTTAGGTACGACCGTTATTGGATTGGGCGCACCTGCTGGTCCGACATCATTCGCAACTCCCGTGGAATAACGCGTCTCATATGGTTCCACGTCCCCCTTCGATTGTCCCCGAAGACACAAGCGGAGAACGAGTCGGGAATTTGCACTCGATCAGAATCAGAGTTGAAGCAAGTTATGAATGAAAAGAGGCGTGCACTTGACTTGGTAGAAGGGTGTGTTCTACTACCTCGTTTCGATACGCGGCCGTTTTCCAATGACTGCTCACTTGTAGCTTCTCAGTTGCGCTTAAGCATCACCTCCGCGGAGAACTTGGCCTTTACTACGAAGACCTCTATCATCTCGTTCGGCCCCTTCACAACGTGAGCCCCTCTTGGTGTACCACTGCTGCATGACATCTAAAGTCTTGGGCTTCAGCACAATCACGTCACCCTCTCATATGAAGATGACATTACATCACGGTATCCACGAAAGCCTCATCGCATCACGAACTTGCCACCCATGCCCGAGCCTTTTTCGCAACGTCACGCCTCAAAATCTACGGCCTTTGACGGCGCCGACCCTTATGTACCCCCAATAAACTCATATGGCACATTTGATCCGCTTGCGCCGCAGCCCAACCTACGCAAGCGTTCCCATAGCTCTTCATCCAGTAAGGTAGGCGTCATCCATAATCGACTAACATCACGTGCGCAAGTGTGACGGTTGCCCAAATAGTAAATAAAAATAAAAATCGTCTCTGGACCATCTTACACGTCGTCAATGAGCAATCGCTTCCCCACAAGTGTAGTAAACTACCTTTCGTACCCGAAAAGCATGTTTGAGATCAAGGAACACCTTTGAAAAGTGACTAGTGCCAAAAGCATTGAATTCAGGAGGTCCATCATCTCGTGATTCGTCACTGGTTCGTCACGGCCCCCTGTGTTGAGTGGACAAAACCACTCCTCGGTGTGGCCAACGCTGTGTCCACTAATTTTTGGCTCAGGACCAACTTTGCAAGAATTTATGGCGTTGTGAGGAAGCAATAGTCTCTACTCTGCGTCCATCCCCCGATATTGAAGTTATAAGTTGAAAGTACTTGGAATTTAC